>CAJHQP010003379.1:0-68514 GCA_905132765.1 Moricandia arvensis
TTGTTAGATTTAGAGTTTTTTAAAAGTTATAGATGGTTTGTTAGATTAGACTATTTTTTAGGGTAATCATATTATTCTTAATCTGGATTGAACTTAATGCTAGTTCTAGGTCGACAATCTATAATTTAAATCTTAGGTTAATTCTTATACATGAAAATATTATTGATTTCTTGACTTAATCTTAGATGAACAAAATATCTATCTGCAGAGAAAATTGGTTTAGAAGTTTTGTGAAAGTATCAAACTTGTGTTTAAACTTGTTTGAACTGTTGAATTTGAAAATATATTTTGAATCATAGGATTTAGACATAGATAATATCTGCAAAAAAACTGATCGATTTTAATATTGTGGTTTGAGTTCAAGAACTTTTCTTAAATAAAAATTTAACAATTTGTCTGATTTGCATACTGATTTATTAAGAATATCCTTAAATATATCACTTTTCCTAACAATCGTCTTTTTGTTTCTTATATACATTACATTCATCTATGTTTAGCTTTATTCAAAAATTAATATCGCTTTAGTGATCTTGAGTCTCTATGGATTTGACCCTAAATACTACGCAAGTTTGACATATATTTGAAATCTTGAGTATCTATGGATTTAACCCTCTCCCTCTCCTCTCCCTCTCCCTCTCCATCTCCCTCTCCCTCTCCCTCTCCCTCTCCCTCTCCCTCTCCCTCTCCCTCTCCCTCTCCCTCTCCCTCTCCCTCTCCCTCTCCCTCTCCCTCTCCCTCTCCCTCTCCCTCTCCCTCTCCCTCTCCCTCTACCTCTATCTCTATCTCTCCCTCTCCCTCCTTCTCTCTCTCTCTCTCTCTCTCTCCCTCTCTCTCCCTCCTTCTCTCTCTCTCTCTCTCTCTCTCTCTCTCTCTCTCTCTCTCTCTCTCTCTCTCTCAAAGAGAGAAACCTCGTAGCTGGTCAAACAGCAAAGTAAGAGTTGACAACGCAATGCTCTTCTCGACTTGAGAGAGAGAGAGAGAATCTGAAGCACACAGACTTTTACTTTCCAGACTTGCATGAGGAATCCAATCCAATGTATGCTAAACTCCAAAGAAATCAAATAAGTCAGTATAGGTTGGAGGCCAGCTTCGGTTCCTTCAAAAATTTTAAGCAAGTGTGATATAGTGGCTCAAGATTTCAAATATATGTCAAACTTGCACTTTGCTGTTTGACCAACTATGAGGTTACTCTCTCTTTGAGCTCTAGAAAACCTCATAATCTCTACAATGCTCCAAAATTCACCTAGACCTAAAATACTCTAAAACACATCCTAGTCACACATAACATACTCCAAAATAAGGCCTATCATCCAGTTACGTTTTGGAGCATTGTGAGGATTGTGAGACTTTCTGGAGCAAAGAAAGAAAAGATCATGTAGCTGTTAACATTCAGCAAGTACGAGTCAAAGTCTAGATCATGTAGCACGCCTACGATAACTCGAAATTGTACAAGGAGAACACTAAAGCCTATCAAGACAAGAAAATCATTTCTAGGCATTTCGTACCTAATGACCAAGTACTCTTGTACATCTCTCGGTTAACTCTGTTTCCCGAGAAATTGCGTTCTCGTTTGTCATGACCCTTCATAGTGAGAGAAGTTACACCTTATGGAGCAATTGTTCTGATTAACCCGAAAGGGTAGGAATTAAAGTGAATGGGCAAAGAATAAAGCATTACTGGCCTAGAGCTGAAATTCCGCATTCTCATACCACACGTCTAGAGATACCAAATCCCGATTGAGGAGCCCAATTTCTTGTAAAGCTTACAACCTTAAACAAACGCTGAGTGGGAGGCAATCCACTTGTGAATATCTAAATTTAAATTTTTAGATGAACTTAAATTTTTTAATTTTTGAAAGATTTTAAGGAAATTTAGTTATATTATAATAAATCATAATAATTAAAATATAAAATCAAAATAAAATTAATAATAATAAAAAAATTGTAGTTATGCACAAAAATGAAATATGGGGAGCGACCATCGATCGACGTCCCTAAACGAACATCGATCGACGTCCATCAATGACCATCGATCGACGATGAGGCATCGAGTGTATAAGCTCGATGAAACCCTTTTTCATAAACAATTCCTCTCTCAATCCTCGGCCGATTTTGCTCATTTTTTACCCTAACACACTCGATCTTACCTCCTCTATCTGATTAGTTTACTAAATCAACCGATCTTCAAGGTATGTTCTCTAAATATCCTAGTTTAGAGAGTTTATACGGTTTTAGAGAAAATGGAACTTTTAGGGTATAGGTTGGAATTTAGAATGTTTTACAGTGATGGATTACTAGAATGAGAGTTATCAAACAATTGTAATTGTTGTTTGCATGATTCTTGGTTCGCTTTGAGAGATTAAAATCTCATGAAAATCGCGACAGAACATCAATCGATGCCCGTGAGGGGCCGTCGATTGACGGTCGTAACAATTTAAGCGTAATCACTAATTCTCGTCTGTATTGCAATTACAGATGAGCGAGAGAAGAACCAACACGCGTTTTGAAGTTGGTGGCTCTAGTTCTGCATCAACAGGACCTCCGTGCCGTGCACCTATGTTTCTAAGGAAGAGAGGGAATTGATTGACACCTTTGAGCATTACCCCGACCCCAAGGTAGCTGTAGTCTCGAGGGCATGCACCCAGAAGGCCGTGTCCCATGACTGGGACGACTATTATATACTTTTTTACTTACCAGTTTAAGACTATCATTTGGATCCTCTTTGGAGTCTGTTATGTATGTTTAGACTGTATTTTAGAGTCTTTTCAGGTCAAGTACGTTTTGGAGCATTATGGAGATGATGAAGCTTGTTAGATCCTTCAGAGAAGATATCTAGTAGCTGTTCAGAATCAGCTAAGTCAGAGTCGAGATCAAGTCTGACCATCGATCGATGGTGCATGCTTACTGTCGATCAATGGTCTACTCGCAGAGTTATTGGCCAACTTCAAGTCCAAGTCAAGACAAATTACAAGAATGCCCGTAAACAAGTTTTGACCTAGTTTATAAAGGTCTTGCCATTGTTTAGGCATAGACACAAATTTCTTATCACACAAAGTATTATTTACATTTTTAGTTTTCTTAGTAGTTTTAGGGAGAAGATTTGAACTCCTTCATAAATTTATATTGGAACTCATTATCTATTCTATGCGTTTTATTATTCATATTATCATATTTTCTATGATTACGTCTGAGTAATTCTCTTGTTAGATTTAGTGTTTACTATGATATTGATGAATTAGCCTAAAAATAGGATTGCTAGGATGAAGAGATATCTATCTTTGGAATTGTGTTTAATGCTTGTTTCTGGAGTAGCTAACTAAAAATATGAACTTTGGACATAGACTACTACGAGAGTAGGTTCTGTACAAAAATTAATTTCATTGAGCTAGGTTGTTAGATACATGCGAGATCTGGTTTAATTAACCTAGCGGACGAACTTCATGTCCGATAACCATTGATCGACACTCGACCTTAGCCGTCGATCGACAGTCGACTCCTCTGTTCGAATACGAGAGTTGGAACGAGAGGGGGTCGGATTGTGATTAAGGTCCTTGCATATTCATAATTTTTGCATCATATCCATTATAATTCACTTGCCTGAAACCCTAGATCTATCTTTTCCATATTTCAATCAATTAACTTATTTAGATAATTTCCTTTTTGAAATAAAACCTTCAAACAAACCTCCTATTTATAGCTTGCCTAGCTTAGCTTTTAGAATTCATAATTCTATTGTGTGTCCTCGCTCTCTATGGACTCGATCCCTAAGTACTACAAGTATACCTCTCTTGGAAAGAGTAGTTCGTATGGTTAATTTGATAGATTGTCTGCTTTAAAATAAACCTTAACCCGCACACTGTCAAATTTGGCGCCGTTGCCGGGGAGAAAGGATCGCCTTTAGATTTATTTTCTAGGGTTTACTCAAGGCTTTTCTTTTATTGCAAGTTACTGACAATTTCTTTTTCTTATCTTTCAGGTGCATGCCCAACAGTATCAGAAGAAAAAATAACAAGAAATTACTCTTCTTTGATCCCGTTAATCGAATGTTCCATCCGCAAACAGACGCGACTAGCATCAGTCGACAATAGCACTCAACCGCCGATCGATGTTCACTCACCAACATCGATCGACAGTACCTAGACGACATCGATCGACGGTAGCTCGCGAAAGATGGTTGCGACTTTAGTTGTGGTTCGAGATGAAAGAGGAGACCTGTATGACCTTGAAGGTCATCTGCGTAATGCAACATGTTAGAGAATCGACGAGCAAGGAGTTGTAGTCCCTGAAACAGAAGTAGACGCTGCAATAGCTCAACCTGAAGCTGCCGCCCAAACTGCTCAACGGACACTGACAGAATACAATCGCCCATACCAGTTCTATGCATATAAATCCGCTATTCGTCCTCCATCTTTCCAGAGGAATGAATTTGATATCAAACCATCCTTCTTCGCACTTGTTGCGTAGGCACCCTTCCATGGATTTCAACATGATCATGTGATGGATCAATTCCGCAAGATCTTCAAGTACTCACTCGTAGGAGATGCTTTACATTGGCTTCAGAAACTACCATCAAGATCTCTGACATCCTGAAAAGAAATCAAGAATGCATTTTTGCGCAATTTCTTTGATGATGCATGAGCAGAAGACTTGAGTAGCAGGATCACTACATTCACACAAGAGCCTGGAGAATCATTCAAAAGCTCTTGGTTCAGATTCAAGTCTTACCAGAGAGACTACCCACACCACGGTTTCAATGAAGTGCAGTTACTTAAAAATTTCTTCAGAGGTATTGATTTGCAGTACAAGATGGCTTTAGACACAACTAGTGAAGGGAATTTCAGCACTAAAAGTCCAGAAGAAGCAACAAGGCTTATTGAGAACTTGGCGTCTAGCAATAGCACCAAGAACACTGACTATTAGAAGCATATCCATCATGAAATTTAACCCTACATAATAACCATTGAATAAACTCTTTCTTTGCAATGTCACTCAATCTAATTTTGGGAGTAGGACCTTTTCCGTTGGCCATGATATGAAGCTCTTCTCGTGCACATATATTAGGCAAGTCTAAGTTGGACTTTAACTTGTCTTTTGTCTTACCTTGGACATTAAAAACAGTGTTCATAATGTTATCGAAAAAAATCTTTTCAATGTGCATGACATCTAGATTATGCTGTAGCAAATGGTCTTTCCAATACGGAAAATCCCAAAAAAAATACTCTTTTTATGCCAGTTATGATACTCGCCACAACCATCGACTTGGACATGCCCATTTCCACCACATTCTACTGTCGTATCTGCCCCAAAATCTCCAAGTTGCCTCAATAAATAGTTAGCATCTAACTCTGGTGGTGGTGCATCATGAACAACTTTTCCCTTCGTAAGCAATGTCTCGCTTCGACGATAAGGATGTGAACTCGGTAAAAATTGCCTATGAGAATCAAACCAACACGTCTTTCGCCCATGTTTCAACTGAAAAGCATCAGTACTATCCTGACAATATGGACATGATAACCTTCCATGTGTTGTCCATCCAGACAACGTTCCATATGCAGGAAAATCACTGATAGTCCACATAAGTACTGCATGCATCTTGAAGTTTTGTCTACATGAAATGTCAAATGCTTCAACACCATTTTGCCATAACTCTTGCAACTCATAAATCAGTGGCTGTAAGAACACATCAAGAGATCGTTTGGGATGTTCAAAACCAGGAACAAGTATGGTGAGAAATAGAAACTTTCGTTTCATGCACAAAGAGGGGGGCAAGTTGTAAGGTGTGAAAATTATTGGCCATAATGAATATTGCCGTCCATGTTTTCCAAATGGGTTGAAACCATCAATACATAATCCGAGGTAGACGTTTCTGCTCTCTGATGCAAATTCCTCATAAATTGATTGAAAGTGCTTCCATGCCTTTGCATCTGAGGGATGCACAATTTCTCCTTCACTTGAGTGTTCTTTATGCCATCTCATATCACTTGTTGTGCGTTCTGATTGATATAACCTTTTAAGCCTATCAACTAATGGCAAATACCACATACGCTTATATGAAACCTTAGCTCTTCCAGTGGTGACCTTAAACCATGGTTTACCACAAAATCGACATGCCAAGTGGTTCGCATCGGCTTTACAGTAAATCATACAGTTGTTGATGCAAACATCGATCATTTGAAATGGCAAACCTAGATCCAAAACAAGTTTATCTACCTCGTCGTAAGAAGCTAGACGCATATTATTTTTGGGAAGATAATCTTTCATAAAATCAGCTATTGCAATTAAAATCTGATTTATGGTGATCATCCTAGTTGCAGCCGATAAAGAAGAATGATCTTTTTTACAACCCTCATATATTGGATGTTTAGATGCATCCAACATATCAAAAAATCTCCTCGCTTCTAAATTTGGTTCCTCAAAACTCTTTCCATCTTCTATAACCGAAGAGATATTTTCACGAAATGCATCGTTTACCATTTGCATTGTACCACTTGATTCTACTACCATTCTAGGTTCCTCTAAAATAAGCGGCACATATGCACTAGTAATAGGCATATTTTCGTTATCAACTTCCCCATGAAAATACCAGATTTTATAATTAGGAGTAAATCCATATTGATATAAGTGTTTCCACACTTTTTGACATGGATAAATTTACTATTATCACAACGAATACAAGGACAAAATGTTTTACCTTCTCTCAAACAATATCTTGATTTCCGGCGGATTGCATGAATTCTTTAAGTCTTTCTGCAAACTTCTTTGACATTTTCCCATTTGAATCCTACTGATCGTAGATCCATCTACGAAAATTAAAAATACGTGAAAACATTTTCAGAGTGATTTTTTCTTGACTTTCAAATATGTTTGTAGATTACAACTGAATCAAATGCTTTACAAAAGAAAAGTCAAATATTATGACCACTTTCTGACCAATGCACTAAGGGATCAGAACGGCTAGATTTTTTAAAACACACGACCACTTTCTGATTAGTTTCTGACCAGTATTCTGACGGTAATAAAGTGGTCAAAATGTAATCACAAATTAGTGACCAGTTATTAACCAGTTTTGTTCAGTACAAAAGCTATGATATAGATGTTACACAAAAAACATGGTAGAAAGTATTGGTTTGTTGGTCTTGATATTACATTAACAAGCTGGACTGAAGAAGAGTTTTTGAACTGTATGAATAAATTGTTTTAAGCTAATTTAAACAAGCATGTTCAACTTTATAAAATGTATTAATTCTAAAAATTTGTTAGATTTATGCAAATTTACTTTTTTGTTTTGAAAGAGTCTAATTGGATACATGCACCTAGTAAGCACTATGTTCCTTTGGTACCCACACGTCTTTTATCATTTGTATACCCCTTTTCCCTTATTTGATTTCAGGTCCAAATTTATTGCCTTCTCCTGCTTCGCTTTGTTCATAGCGAAATAAAAGTACAATCTAATATTTAATAAGTTTCTTGGTTTTTTTGGTCAAAACGTTTCATGGATTTGTGATCCAATTATAGTTTTGAAGTATGCAAATTATAATATATCGGATACATTAATGATAATTATAATAATTTGCATCCATTTAATGTAAATATATAGAAATAATAAATATAAAATATATATATATATATATATTTATATGTATACTATATATGAAATTATTATAGCTTGTTGCTAATGTGCAAATTTGTTAGTATAAAATGACAGGAAAAAGCTTAATATACTTTGATTTCAATGTTTACAACTAAAGAAAGATAATAGACAAGCCTATATTTTAATTACAAAGGACATCCATAGATAAAACATATTCATTTATATATCAAAACATATTTTACATTCAAGATGAGAGAGAGAGAGAGATAGAGAGAGAGGTCAGACAGGAGCGAGAGATGCATATTAAACATTGCATCTTAACTTAACACGCAAGCAACTAAAATACAACTCGAAACTTGATAGTTAAGAGCTGATTTATTCTTGGATATAAGAAACATTTATATGTTCTCCTTCATTTTCTCAATGTCTCCTTATCAATGATTATGGTGCCTCCATGTCTGCACTGTCCTGGAGGTTAATCCCTGGTGCCTCCAAAACCTCCGTCCCACGTTTTTTGTATATCAAGTAAAGTATCATCTGAAGCACTCCAACGATAAAACCCAAAACATTTGGAAGCTGGAGGAAAATAGTGTTTTTGTTAAAAAAAAAAAAAAAATTAGCTTTCAGAGCTCGAGCATAGCAAAAACAAATATAAAGGCAAATATTTAAAAAAAAATATATATATATATATATATAAAGGCAAATATGAATATTACTAGACTTACGGCTATGTTCATGTCATTTAGAAGAAAGCCGTACGAGAACCACATGACAGCCGATAAGGTGAGGAAGAAGGAGAGACTGAACGGCATGAACTCTGCACTTCTCGTTTTAATCACTTTCCTCTGTTTTTTTCGAAATTAACTTGACGGATTAGAAGCAGTTTTAATGAAAGAATGAGTAAATAAGAAAGAGTGACTTACAATGATGCCAAGTGGTGCGACAAAAACACATAGAGAGAAGACCATACAAACGTATCCAAGGATTTGAACACGTTTATGCCCATGAAGCAGAAAGTATGTCACGAAGAAAATAAGGCCGAAGGAAAAAACATCCACAAGTAGGACGAATTTCATCGTTAAACTCTGCCATATGGAAACACACCGGTAAAGATGTAGTTATTCTTGTGTGTACATTGAAGATAAGAAGTTATATTAATATTTGAATAAGGACCTTCTCCTTCTTAGGAGCGTAGAACAGGTAGAAGGAGATGTAGAAGACTTGTATGACGAAGGAAACGGTGTTGATAGTGATCATAATCATTCCATTCTTCTTGATCATTGCGTAGTATATCCATAGTATCGCACTGAACAGCGCAATCACGTATGGGATAGACTGATACCCTTCAGAAGATTTCCTCTTGAAAATACGAACGAACGTCGGTCTAATATATAAACAACACGTATGTTTAATGTCTGATTCATCACGTTATTTTACAAAAAGAGGTTAGTATAAAGAACTTACACTGGCGCAAGACAAACTAAAAATGACGTTATGTTTCCTACACAACAATTATCCTTTTGTTAGAAATCTCGATAGGTTATGTAACTGCATGCATTTTGTACGTTACGTAAACGTGAGAAGATATACCTAGAACGCCAAAGACCGTAGCAACCACGCTTGGTGAAATCGTCATTCTATACCTACAAAATATCGACCCGTACATGTTAATGTCTCAAATTATTGCGAAAAGCTAACTTATGAACGCACGGGTAAACACTATAGGATCGTAATGCGGGAATCTGCTAATAACGATATTAAAGGTATCAGTTAAGTTAGTGAATGCTAACTTTTAAGTAGAGAAATGTTTACGTAATTGTTAAAGTGGTGTAAGTGTTGATTGAGACGAGTAACATGTAGCTTATATATATAGCGAGGAGAAAAGTGCATCAACTAGCAAAATGCGCCTGGGAGTGAGAGAAGAGAACAAAAGAGTTTGAACTCAATGGGATGTAGATAGTGGGCAGAAAGCGACAAATAGCATTATCTCTACTTTACAGTTGTTTACTTCATGACCGAAGGTTCCTTGTTCAATCTAATTGAAATATATATATGATTCATCTAATAAATATGCCTACGTAGTTTCTGCGTTTTATGTGAACGGTTAAATCGTTTGTGACCTTTTAGAACTGCAGATTTGAACATTTGATTGTTCCAAGTAGTTTTTAGTCTTAGTATTTGGTTTTTATATTTTAGTTTTTGGTTTTTCAGTTTTCGGTTTTGGTTTTTCAGTTTTCGGTTTTGGTTTTAGTGTTTTTGCACACACCACATCAGTCTTATACGAACCTGCATAAGTCTGACTCATATAGCACAAGTCGTTAGTAACATCAATGAACTAGACAAAAATATTGTGAATTTCAGAAGTAAGATTACACTACACTTCTGAGCCAACAAACCAATAACCATGTCCATGGGTTTTTTCACTTGGCTCCACTCATCCCCGTGTTAGCCAAACTCCCATTGATGCTCCCTTCAACTTGTAGGTAGTCCTGCACTTAACAATCAAATAAGTTTTGACTCTTGAAATAAACTCCTGCAGTGAGTTCAAGTCTTTAGTCTCCTCTCATTTCAACAAAGTGCAACTTGAATCACATTAGCCTCAATCCTTGAAGCTACTTTGATTCCCTGTAAAATAATCTCAAAACAGCAGTTAATACCAAGAGATAATACATTTTACAGACCAACAGAAATTTCCATAAGCTAAACCGCTCATGAGCTTATCAATCACACATTCTCCTTTTATGATCTCTGTTCCAATCATAAACCTTGAATCTATGCAGTAGATCCTTGAATCATACATGTTCCAATCTGAAACAATCCCTGACTCAAACCTGTAAAACAATCTCAACCAACATTAAGCCTTGAACTTTAAGCATCAATTCGCTCCGTTGTTGTGACCAACAAGACACGCCGCCTAGCTCCACCTTGCTAGGAAGACTTCCGAAACCAATATCTTTGCTTAACCTTGTTCAACCCCTTCTGTACCAACAGAACCGTCATGCCAAGAAACTTAAACCTTCGTCAGCTTCTTTACATCAGTCTCACATCCACTGTCGCATGATCCTCCTGAGACTACCTTTAACAGCTTACATAGATATCACATCTAGAATCCCTGATATCAACTTCTGCTGTAAGCCCCACCACACTTGGTGTCCGCATCACATCTCTTGCCTTAAAATCCAATCAGTACTCTTTCTGATTCAAGAGCTTCTCCAAAACCGTCTTTCGTCTGAAAAACAATGGTTTTTCTCATGTGAATATAACGCCTCATTTCTATTCCCCTGAGAAGCCCTCCTTTGATTTCCCTTTTGTGATGTTGTAAAGATACAAGTCATCTTTACTTGTTGGCAGAACCAAGTCCCATATCAACTGAGCTCTCGCTACCCTTGAGACTTAATATCCGTAGCTGTGCAAATACCAATTCTAGAATCCATGGTATCACTCTTAGCTGCCACTTTTCCCTGCAAAACATTTACTTGAATGCAGACTACTCCACCATCATAATTGTCTCTGACTTGAAGCAGAAGTTATTACCATTCACCATTACTACCTTGACATGTCTCCACCGATGAACCTTCACCTCTATGTCCAGTAAGTCATAAACCGAGATCAACTTCTCCATGACGTAACTTGACCATTATTCTGGTCTCCAAATGCATAAATGATTTTTTTTCCTTGCATTTGTATCCTTCTAGGACTTTCCTTCAGTTGCATGCACCTGCGGTAAGATAATTCTCCTTGACCATGCCTTACGCATTTCCGATCAATCTTCTTGAAATGACTTAAACCCCGAGACAATACCTCATGAACCTTGCAGCTGTCTCTTTCAACTTTTCGTTAGAGAACCTGTTGAAAAACACACTTCTCATCTTCATCTTTAAACCACTTTCCAGACCTCTTTCTGAAAAACACTGACCTGCAACTGAAACCTTAGATGTTCGTTACCTTTCCAACCATCTAACCAGACCGGAAAGCTTCTTAATGTCTTGACTCGTTCTTAGACATTCTGTGAGCTGAAGTCGTGTATTCTGAGCCTGCTTGCTCATCATGTGACTCCACCTGAAAGCCAATTATTAGAATTCCCCGTGTCTATTACGCTTAGCTCCGCCATTACGTTAAACATTGTCACTCATATCAGCATAAGACTTTGTGTAATAGGCCGACTGTATAGCTCCCATGATGTACTGGATATCAGTCCCAACATACTATACTTTATCATGCAGCCGCTTCTGTTTAACTCGAGTACAAGAAGATCAATCAAGAATATTTGCTTAGATTTCCACTTCCAATCCATTCTGTTAAACTATATAATCTAATCTCTCCTTAGTACATTTACATTAGTTAGTTATTATACAAAGAGTTGTAATTCTTCATGTTATGTCTTTTAGTATGAAGAGGTGTGTCTCGTCATAAATGATTCGATCTCTATATAAAGGTCAATCATCTGTTGTAAACAAAAACACAGAATCTCAATAATATCAAAGTATTTCCAGACAAGTTAAACAGAATAAAAACTTTCTGGAATAAGCCTGAAACATCTATCTTATTTCTTCTATCGTACCCGTGTGTAACACACTGTGATCTTTGTGTAACTCAAACGGTTGTAGAAGATTAACATTCGTATGTAACACACTGCGATATTTGTGTAACTCAAGCAGTTACAATAGATTAACATGGTATTAGAGCTTTACGATTGAGAGGACGAAGAAAAAAACACTAGTAAGAGAAACACTTGGCGAAAAGAAAAGGAGGCTAGAGGATTTTGACATACGATTTATCGAAAGGACACGAAACGATGCAAAATCAAGTGATCCCCATATTCGATGGGGAGAAATACGACTTCTGGAGCATTAAGATGTCAACCATTTTCAAAACTAGGAAGTTATGGTCTGTGGTTGAAGAAGGCGTGGGAGCCCCACCAGCAAGAGTGGATGAGACCCTGAAACAGCAATGGCAAGGGCGCTTAGAGAAGAAGCGATGGTGAACGATACTTTGGCTTTGCAAATTTTGCAAACTGCCGTATCGGATCATATCTTCTGACGGATTGCGGCATCAACAACATCTAAAGAGGCATGGGATGCATTGAAGGATGAGTATCAAGGTTCTCCTCAAGTTTGTTTGATTCAACTTCAAACGTTGCGAAGAGAATATGAAAATCTGAAAATGTATGAGAATGAAGACATTAAAATTTTCACTGATAAGTTAGTTGCCTTGGCAAATCAATTAACTTACCATGGTAAACAGAAGACCGACATTCAACTCATACAAAAGATACTCATATCTCTCCCAGCCAAGTTTGATAGTATAGTCAGTGTCTTGGAGAAAACAAGCGATTTGACTTCAACAACAATGGTAGAACTAATTGGGATTTTGAAGGCTCATGAAGCAAGATTGGCTGCAAGAGAAGAAAGCACAAGTGAAGGAGCATTTGATGCTTGTGTTAAACAGAAAAAAGTATGGTGTTACTCAAGACAACTCAAAGGGCCGTGGAGGCAAGAAGTGGTGTAGGTTCTGCAAGAAGAACAATCACAACGAGAGTGAGTGTCTGAGGAAACAAAACAAGGATGATCTAGAGAAGGATCACAATAGTAACAAGAAGTGTTACAATTGTGGCAAGTTAGGCCACTTTGCAAATCAGTGCTACTCAAAAAGAAAGGAGACAGCACATGTAAGTCTCGAGGAAGAAGACTTGAATGGAGACCATATGTTGTTTAGTGCGAGTGAAGCAACAACAACAATGGAAGATGTCTGGTTAGTTGACAGTGGAGCAACTAATCATATGACAAAGGAGGAGAGTTACTTCTCCAGGCTTGATAAGAGTATCAAGATTCCAATAAAGATTGGAAATGGAAGTATAGTCATGACAGCAGGTAAAGGAGATATTACCGTGATGACTAAAGGTGGCAAGAATACCATCAGAAATGTGTTCTTGGATCCTGGTTTGGAGAAAAATTTGTTGAGTGTTCTGCAAATTGTTTCAAGTGGTTACCGGGTGAAGTTCCAACAGAAGAGATGCATCATAGATGATCCAAAAGGCAGGAGGATAATGAATATTCCAATGACTCACAAAAGCTATAGAATCAGGATGGATTCGGCTCAAGAGGAAGCCATGGGCGCAAGTGAGCAAAGCAAAATGGAGACATGGCACAAGAGACTTGGCCATGTAGGCAACAAAAGGTTACAAAAAATGCAAGACAAAGACTTGGTAAAGGGATTACCAAAGTTTAAAGTCATGAAGGAAGCATGTGAGGCGTAGACTTGGAAAGCAATCACGCAAAAGCTTCCCAAAGGAATCTCAAACTAAGACAAGAGAAAAGCTTGAGATTGTACATACGGATGTATGTGGGCCGATGCAGCACCAATCTATTGATGGAAGCCGGTATTTTTTTCTATTCTTGGATGACTATACTCGCATGTGTTGGGTATATTTCATGAAGCAAAAATCAGAAACATTCTCAATGTTTAAGAAGTTCAAAGCAATGGTGGAGAAGCAATCGGGTTGTACCATCAAGACACTGAGATCAGATGGTGGTGGTGAGTTCACTTCACAAGAATTCAACCGGTTTTGTGAAGAAGAAGGAATCAACAAGAAAGTTACCTTGCCTAATTCACCACAACAAAATGGTGCAACAGAGTGGATGAATAGGACCTTGGTGGAGATGGCTAGAACTATGATGGCATAGCAAGACTTACCACTCAAGTTATGGGCAGAAGCGGTATACACAGCATCATACCTTCAAAATCGTCTACCATCAAAGGCAATAGAAGATGATGTCACTCCTATAGAGAAGTGGTGTGGACACAAACCAGATGTGTCACACATGAAAATGTTTAGTAGCATATGCTACATACATGTCCCAGATCAGAAGAGGAAAAAGTTAGATGTCAAGGCAAAACGTGGAGTCTTTATTGGTTACAGCAATCAATCCAAAGGCTATAGAGTTCTCACCCTAGAGAATGAGAAGATTGAAGTATCAAGAGATGTAGAGTTTGAAGAAAACAAGAAGTGGGATTGGAAAAGGCAAGAAGAAGTCAAAAAGACATTGGAGATGCCTATGGAAGACTCTCAATCACCTAAGGAGTTATCTATGGAAGATTATCAATCACTTAAGGAGTTATCTATGGAAGATTCTCAATCGCCTGAGGAACAAACCGAAGGTACTCCTAGTCCTGTTTTCATTCAAAATAGTAATCATGATACTAGTGATGAAGAAGATTCTGAGCCACCAAAGAAGTTCAAGTCCATGGTTAAGATCATGGAAAAGGCACCAAGAGTAGAGCTTGAAGAGGCGGCTCAAGCAATAGAGTATTGTCTTCATGCACATGAAGAACCATACACTTATGATGAAGCATGTGATAGCAAGGAATGGAGAAAGGCGATGAATGAGGAAATAGCCATGATTGAGAAGAACAAGACATGGGAACTAGTGGACAAGCCAGAGAAGAAGAATGTGATAAGTGTGAAGTGGATCTACAAGATCAAAACCGATGCAAACGGTAATCACATCAAGCATAAGGTGCGGCTAGTTAAAAGAGAATTCTCTCAATCATATGGTGTTGACTACCTTGAGACGTTTGCCCCGGTTTCAAGACATGATACAATAAAGGCCATACTTGCTTATGCGGCTCAAATGAAGTGGTGTTTGTATCAAATGGATGTAAAGTTAGTATTTCTCAATGGAGAACTAAGGAAGAAGTGTATGTAACACAACCACCTAGGTATTTTACACAAGGAAATGTACATAAGGTGTTAAGGCTACGCAAGGCTTTATATGGTTTAAAGCAAGCCCCAAGGGCATGGTATGGAAGGATAGATTCATACTTCATTCAAAACGGTTTTGAGAGGAGTATGAATGATGCAGCCTTATACATCATGAAGCAAGGAGGAGATGTGTTGATCGTGAGTCTATATGTGGATGATATAATCATCACTGGAAGCAATGTTCAGATCATCAACACATTCAAAGAGAATATGAAGAAAGAATTTGAGATGATGGATCTTGGATTGTTGAGTTACATTCTTGGAATGGAAGTAATCCAAGACGATGGAGGCATATTTCTTTCACAAGAAAAATATGCAAACAAACTTACACCACAAGGAAAAGGAGTTGAGGATGACAAAGAGTATGGAGATCCAACAAGTATCGAAGCATTGTTGGAGGCCTTTTGTACTTGTGTACAACACGACCTGATGTGATGTACGCAAGCGCCTATCTCTCAAGATACATGTCATCATCTCGCATGAAGCACTACCAAGAAGCCAAAAGGGTGTTAAGATATGTCAAGGGAACATCAAGCTTTGGAGTATTCTTTACAAGTGTGAAAGACAAGAAAAACACTTCAGGTTATGCGTTTACTCTTGGATCAGCCATGTTTTGTTGGAAATCAAGTAAGTAACAAACAGTGGCACAATCAAAGGTTGAAGCGGAGTACATAGCCGTGTGTCCAGCAGCAAATCAAGCCGTGGGGTTACAAAGAATATTGAAGATTTTGGTCAGAAGTTTGAAGGAGGAGTTCCAATCTTATGTGACAACAAATCAGCAATAGCAATTGGAAAGAATCCGGTGCAACACAGGAGGACAAAGCACATAGAGATCAAGTACCATTTCGTGAGAGAAGTTGAGCAAAAAGGAATCATTGAATCGGAGTATTGCAAAGGAGATGATCAACTCGCAGACATTCTCACAAAGGCATTGGGAGGTTCAAGGTTTGAAGATCTCAGGAAGCAGCTTGGAGTGAAGTCGAGATATGATTAAGGAGGAGTGTTAAACTATAGAATATAATCTCTCCTTAGTACATTTACATTAGTTAGTTATTATACAAAGAGTTGTAACTCTTCATTTTATGTCTTTTAGTATGAAGAGGTGTGTCTCTTCGTAAATGATTCGATCTCTATATAAAGGTCAATCATCTGTTGTAAACAAAAACACAGAATCTCAATAATATCAAAGTATTTCGAGACAAGTTAAACAGAATAAAAACTTTCTGGAATAAGCCTGAAACATCTATCTTATTTCTTCTATCGTACCCGTGTGTAACACACTGTGATCTTTGTGTAACTCAAACGGTTGTAGAAGATTAACATATCCGTGTGTAACACACTGCGATATTTGTGTAACTCAAGCAGTTACAATAGATTAACACATTCTTCTTTATCTTCTTCTTACTAAGTTGATTAGAACACAAACTCCACCATTATTCCCAGTTGTAGAAAGTTTGAACACTTGCTCAACTTATACACTGAAAAATGAGAAAACTGGAGACATGACAATTGTGAGGGAATAAACTCACCTCCTGATTTAAGATCAGGTTAAGATTAGGGAAAGATAACGCGGGCTGAATCCCGTAAGAACTTGAAAGATAAATGTGATTGTATTGATGATTCTGATAAAGGATTGGTTACAAAAGGTGCTTTAATGATTACAAAGATAGAAATGCTTAAGAGATAGTGTGTATCGATCCTGCATTCTATGTCCTCTCTTTGATCTTCTTCTTCTTTAAATAGTCCTAGGTTGCGTCAGGCCGCCCCCTAACTGATTCCCGAGATTGTGTCCGTAATTTGAGGGATTTGCAACAGCTTCCTTTTGACCGGGTCATGCGCCTCTTTCTTCGTACCCTGAGCTGCTTCTTCTAGATCTTTATGAACGAGACCTGACCTCTTTTCCGTGACCTCTTTCGTTAATACTTTAGCAAATAGCCTCTGGCTTTGATTTAACTTCATTCTTCTTTTCTCAAGGATTTAACCCGTGGTGGGTTTATCGCAGCCCATCGTTAGCTCTTGTCGTTTGAATCTATTAGCCTCAGCTAGCGGGTCATATTCGGGCCCAACAGTTGCCCCCAGCTTTCGAGAGGAGATTCCTTCTCTCGGAAGCTAGACCTTCTGAAAGAGGTGCTGACCAACGAGATCAAGAATGTTGAAGAGGAGTATAATCGTCTAATGGCTCTGATGCCAGAAGCGACTGCTGTGTACGAGAACGCGCATGTCTCTGACTTCTTGGTTAGCAGGCTCCCCCTTCCTCAACTCTCAGAGAGCTCAGGTACTTTCGAGATTAACATGTTTAATCCATCCTTTTCTGGAGAGTATGGCTCTAACTTAGGTTTGGTGGATCCTAATTCAGCCCCAGTCGAGACGACCCCGAGAGGTAGCGACAAGGAGACGGCTGAAGGAGCCCCAGCTAAGGAGGATAAACCAGTCGAGGAGGATAAAGATGTCCAGAAGAGTTCCGGAGATAAGGAAGGTTAAGAGCTGAGGCTCTTTTAAATTATCTTGTTGTGTTTTCAAGACTTCTGCCCAATGGGCTTTTATTTCGTTTGTTTTCAAGACTTATAGCCTGAGGAGGCTTTTAAACCCATGTTTCAGTCTTGGCTTGATTTTTATTCTAAGTCGCTCGACTTATTTTTAATTTATTCTTGGATGAGATTGAACTTTTCAAGTAAGAGTTTCGATGGACTTCTTGACCTGGGTCCAATCAGTTAGGACGGAGGTTTTATTTTGAAATAGAAACTCGAGTTATGTTAGAATATGTATCGTGACCTTTAAATATGAGGTCTAGTGACTTAACGGAATCAGGTCTCAGATCCTGTTAATAACAGGTCTCGTGACTTTAGAGGTCCCGGGGATTTCGAGTGTATTTGGTTACGAGGATCCTAAAAAGGGGTTCCTGATATATTGAGATCAGCTCAAGGTTTTTAGGGACCCGAGTTTACTTTGAAGGTTTTAAGACCTTTGAGAGAGGTTCATAGGAACCTGAATTCGTTTAAAGGATTTTAAGACCTTTTGAAGTTTGTTAAGGACTTTAAAACCTTAGGTGGAGGTTCATGGGAACCTGAATTCGTTTGAAGGATTTTAAGACTTTTGAAGTTACTAAGGATTTTAGGACCTTAGGTTTAGGTTCATGGGAACCTGAAATCGTTTAAAGGATTTTAAGACCTTTGAAGTTACTAAGGATTTTAGGACCTTAGGTTTAGGTTCATGGGAACCTGAAATCGTTTAAAGGATTTTAAGACCTTTGAAGTTACTAAGGATTTTAGGACCTTAGGTTTAGGTTCATGGGAACCTGAATTCGTTTAAAGGATTTTAAGACCTTTGGAGTTACTAAGGATTTTAGGACCTTAGGTTTAGGTTCATGGAATACTGAATTTGTTTGAAGGATTTTAAGACCTTCGAGGTTACTAAGGATTTTAAGACCTTAGTTTTAGGCTTATCAAAATTCGAATTTACTCGAAGGATTTTAAGACCTCCGAGGTTACTAAGGATTTTAAGACCTTAAGTTCAGGTCTATGGGGACCTGCATTTGTTTGAAGGATTTTAAGACCTTTGGTGTTGCTGAAAACTCGAGATGTCGAAGATAATTGTTCCATTGATAACTTTTATAGAATACATCGCGTTGTAATAATCATACAATTTCTGTTTGGGTTATGTGTTTTTAATCAAACATATGCCCCCTTTGGCTATGGTGAAATGAATGCTGAAATGAGATTAGGGTTGCACTCATAACGGAGTTGCCTACGTACCCAGTCAAGGGATCAAGCCTAACGTAGTTCAAGGAATTTAGGTACATAATCATAGTATCTCTTGAGATTCATGGCGTTCCATGATCGAATTTCAGGTATCCCGGTTCGAACCTTCAGGAGCTTGTAGACGCCAGTTCGTACCACGTGGATAATCCGGTAGGGACCTTCTCAATTGGTTCCTAACTTCCCAGCGTCTGGCTTTTTGGTATTTTCGAAAACCCTCCTAAGTACTAGGTCACCTACAACGAATTGTCGGGGCCTGACTTTGGAGTTGTAATGTCGGGCCATTGCATGCTGGTAGTTTTGAATGCGAAGCAAAGTTTTGTCTCGTCGTTCCTCGATCAAATCAAGGTTATCTGACAGGAGTACATTGTTGATTTCGAGATTAGCCGTACAGAGCTCTCGGCGGAGGCTCCCAGTTATGGTTTCAGCGGGGACGACGGCTTCCATCCCGTAGGCTAGAGAGAAAGGAGTTTCCTCAGTAGCCCTTCTGGGGGTGGTTCGTCATGCCCAAAGTACTTCCAGTAATTTTTCTGACCAATTGGCCTTACTGGTCCCAGGCGTTTCTTGAGGTTTGCTAGGACTGATTTATTAGCAGCCTCTGCCTGGCCGTTCCCTTGAGGATATCGAGGTGTCGACATGGTGAGGCGGATGTTCCACTTATCACAGAATGTTTTGAAGTCATTGGAGATAAATTGTCCTCCATTATCAGTTATGATTTCGTATGGGACGCCGTGGCGGCAGATGATGTCTCTCCATATGAGTCGTTCGGTTTCGACCCTAGTTATTTGTTGGAAAGCTTCGGTCTCTATCCATTTCGTGAAATAATCAGTTAGGACTAGCACGTAGCGTAGCTTCTGTTGCCCTATTCCCGATTTCACCAGTGGCCCTATGATGTCCATGGACCATCTCATGAATGGGTATGGCGCGGAAATCCAGGACAATTTTTGGTAGGTTGGTGTATAATCGGCGCATGCCTTTGGCATTTGTCACATTGTGACGAATAGATTTCGCAATCAGCGATGATGGTAGGCCAGAAATAGCCTTGCCTTTTTATTCGGATGGCTGATGCTCTACCGCCAGCATGGTTTCCGCAGGAACCATTGTGCATTTCTTTCATGAGTTTGATGGCGTCGAGACCGTGGATGCATTTTAGGTAAGGTCCCGACACGCTTCTTTTGTAAAGAGATGATTCCGTTATGCAGTATCTTGCGCTTATCGCTTTAAGTTTTCGAGCCTCCCATTTCTGGGGGGGGGGACCTTGCCCTCCGAAATATACTGCATAATCGGTGTTCTCCAATCTTCCCTTCTCATGATTTTGTCGTGAAGAGATATGGGAGGTTCTTGTTCAGGGTTAGGTTCCTGAGTATTCTCGTGGTTGGGCGTCGTGCCCCTGGAGACGTTCCTCGGATCAGGTACCGGAGGGTTTAGATCCCGAGAAATATCTTCAGGTCTGTTAGAGTTGTCAGGAGTATGGATCGTGCCCCCGGAGGTATCTCCAAGGTTGGAAGGATTTCCAGTTTTGGAGATATCTGCTGTATAGACGAGTGAGTCTGAAGTCTGGATCGTGCCCCCGGAGGTGTATTTTTTTAATTTGCGAGTTTTGATTTTTGGGAACCAGAATGTCGTAATGACTTGGTTTGTCATTGTTTTGGGACAGTTATCCTCTGCTTCCTCTTTCGGCTTACTGTCGATTTCAGCTTTAGTAGCTATGTCGATGCTGGGTTTTTCGATACCTTCCACAGGTATAATCCGTTTTACAAGGGGGTCTGATGTAGAAGCTAAAGCTGCTAACGCGTCTGCTGAGGAGTTCTCTCCTCGTGGGATTCTTGTTAGCTCAAACTTGGCCAATTGCTTGGTAAGGCTTTGGACGACTTCAAGGTATGCCCCCATTCTTTCATCCCTTGTTTCGTATTCGCCATGGAACTGGCTAGCTACCAGCTGTGAATCGGTGTAAGGGTTTAGTTCTTGGATTCTGATGCTTAGAGCAAGTTTTAATCCTGCGATTAGTGCTTCATACTCAGCTTCGTTGTTTGAAGCACTGAATCCGAGCCTGTATGATTGTTCGATGGTTTCTCCAGCTGACGAAGTCAGTCTGAGACCAATTCCGGAACCTTGTTTTGACAAGGCTCCGTCGACATATAGGCTCCATTTCGGGGATTCTATTTCGAGATCGAGCTGTTCAGATGTTAGCTCGATGACGAAATCGGCGAGGACTTGAGCTTTCACAGCTGATCGAGGTCTATACTCGATATCGTATTCACTCAGCTCTATGGCCCATTTAGCTAACCGTCCTGATTGACTAGGGCTGTGTAAAATCGTACGTAGTGGCTGTGAAGTCATTACGATGATCGAGTGTGAATGGAAATAAGGTCGTAGTTTCCTGGCGGCTGTTACTACAGCCAGAGCTAATTTTTCCATTACAGGGTATCTTGTTTCAGCGTCTATTAAGCTTTTGCTGGTATAGTAGACGGGTCTTTGTTCGTTTTGCTCTTCTCGTACTAGTACTCCGCTCACTGCGGAGGCTGACACGGCGAGGTACAAGTATAGCGGTTCCCCTGTTACAGGTTTGGACAGGATTGGAGGTTCGGTGAGGTAAGCTTTTAATTGTTTAAATGCTTCCTCGCACTTCTCGTCCCACAGGAACTTCTTATTATTTTTAAGGAGTTTACAGAACGGGAGGCATTTATCGGTAGATCTGGATATGAATCGATTTAGCGCAGCGATTCGTCCAGTTAGCCTTTGCACTTCTCTGGTTGTCTTAGGTGATGGCATTTCCAGAAAGGTAGCTATCTGTTTTGGGTTGGACTCAATGCCTCTTTCGGTTACGAGATAGCCGAGGAATTCCCCCGAAGGTACCCCGAATGTACATTTCGCGGGATTGAGCTTCATATCGTATTTGTTGAGGATTTCGAAGCATTCTTTTAGGTGCGAAATGTGGTTTTCGCCAGCCGATGACTTAACCAGCATATCGTCGATGTAAACTTCCATTGTTTTCCCGAGTTGTCCAGCAAACATCTTGTTCACAAGCCTTTGGTAGGTAGCTCCCGCGTTCTTTAGGCCGAACGGCATGACCTTGTAACAATAGGTTCCCCGTTCGGTTATAAACGCAGTTTTTTCTTGATCTTCGGGGTCCATCATGATCTGATTGTATCCTGAGAAGGCGTCCATAAAAGATAAAAGCTGGTGGCCGGCTGTAGCTTCAACCAATCGATCGATATGAGGTAAGGGGAAGCTGTCTTTAGGACAGGCCTTGTTTAGGTCGGTAAAATCTACGCAGATCCTCCATTTCCCATTTTTCTTTTTTACCACCACCGGGTTAGCTAGCCAGTCAGGGTATTGGACCTCTCGAATGGACCCAGCTTTTGTTAGTCAGTCAACTTCGTCATTTACGGCTTGGGCTTTTTCTGGGCCTAGCTTGCGACGTTTTTGCTTGATCGGTTTGAAAGTTGGGTCTACATTGAGCTTATGAGTGGTGACGCTTGCGTCTATTCCCTTCATGTCGCTGATAGCCCATGCAAAGGTTCCCACATTACCTCTTAGGAAGTCTATGAGTTCCCTTTTAGTTTCAAGTGGGAGCTCTGAACCAATGCTCACGCGTTTCTCGGGATCCGAGTCGTCAATGCAAACTTGTTCGGTTAGGTGCCTAGGGGGACCTCAAATATTCTGTTGCATTTCTCGGCCTTCCCGGATCTGTAATTGCTATTGGGGTGACTCTTTGAGGATTCCGAATCCTCCCAAGTAACAGATCCTGGAGATCTTCTGGCTACCCCGTACGGTGGTTATTCCGTCAGGTATTGGAAATTTCACGCATTGGTGATAAGTGGAGGCTACTGCCTTCATCTTGTGGATCCAGGGTCTTCCTAGGATCGCATGGAATGGAGAGGGCTTATCGATGACCACGAAATTGGTCATTTTCATGATCCCTCCAGCTATGACCGGGAGCTTGATAGTTCCCAACGGGGTGACTGTTTCCCCGGAGAAGCCTACGAGGTTAGCTTTCTGACCAATAATTTCATAGTCATCTATTTCCATTCCTTTCAGGGCGTTATAGAAGATAAGGTCGACCGAGCTTCCGGTGTCAATCATTAGTTTAGGCACCTCGTAACCTGCTATGTTCAGGGTGACGATTAGGGCGTCATCGTGAGGTCTGTCGAGATCTGATGTCTCGCTTTCCCAGAAAGAAATCTTAGTATTGGATTCGGGATTGGGAGGCTTAGACTGAGTATTAGAAATAGCCTTCCGCACATGACTCTTGATTGAATTAACTGAGTCTCGACATATGTCGGAGCCTCCGAGGATATAGTCCACTCTCGGGCTGGGGCTCGAATGAGGCGGTGGTTTGCTCATGAGGGCCTCGATTTGTAGATTCTTCCCTTGGGGAAATTTCCCAAGAATCATGTCAACTCTTTTCTTGGGAGCTGGTGGTGGCGAGTCTGTCTCCTTCTCAGGTGACCTTTCACGTTTTGGAGAGGTGTCTCTAGGACCTCTTTTCTGGTGAGGAAGTGGTTTTTTGAGTTCCACGTTTTTTAGTTCCCCAGCTACGAACTTAGCTGCCAATTGTCGTTGGAGGTCCCAGCATTCCTCGGTTGAATGTCCTTTTCGGTCATGGTACGAGCAGTGTTTGTTCTCGTCGTAGCCTTTTGACCAGGGGGTTTTGCTTGTCGCGGCAACGGGTTTTTCCTGTTGGACTTCCTCGACAGCATAAGAATGTTCTCCCTGGGTCTAATTGTTTCGGGAGTTCCCTCTTCTAGAGGGTCCTTTTGCTTCCGGGGTTTCGCCTTTCGGGTGATTCTGGGATTTCTTATGGATTTTATCCAACGCAGCTGTTTCCTCCTCCAAAGTAACGTATCTTGATGCTTTGTGAAGAGCATCATCGATAGTTGGGGGAGGGTTAAGCGTTAGCTCGGACCAGAATTCCGATTTGTACCAGAGGCCTCTTCTAAGGGCTTCGATGGCAACTTGATCGTTGGGGTTCGAGAGCTTAGTTCGGACCGCTCTGAATTTCTCGATGTAGGTTCGTAATGAATCTCCCATTCCTTGCCTGATTTTCCAGAGGTCAGCCTCGGAAGCTTGCTTGAGGATATGGGTTGAGTATTGCTTCATGAAAGCGTTGGTGAGCTGGTCGAAGTTATCTATTGAGTTTGGCTCGAGGCTTGAAAACCATTCGAGGGCTGTTCCGACCAGGTTCTCAGCAAAAGTTCTGCAGTAACCTGCTTCGCATTCTTCTCTTGTGAAGTGAGCTTTCACTATAGCTAAGCGGAAGGCTCTTAAATGAGCCTTTGGGTCCGAGGTCCCGTTATATTCAGGGATCTTAATTTTTCGGGTATCTCTTCTTATGTGAAAGTTAGCGATTTTGTTTGTGAATGGGGTTCCACGGGTTTCCTCAATCAAGCTCTCGATTTCGGGAGCTGAGCTCGTTGCTTTGTGTACTTGAGCGTTCAACTTCTGGAGAGCTGCGTGAGTTTGCTCCATGTACCGGCGGATAGCCTCAGGCCCTTCTAGGGGAAGGGCGGTTGGGTCGTCGAGATGAATTTGATGAGGAAATTCTTGATGGAGTCGAGCGTCGTCGTTTTCCCAAGCGTTAGGTAAGCTAAATGGCTCGCTAACTCTGGGGCCACTTCGAGGGACGCGACCTGGGGGGTGAGCTGTAAGATCAGCTTCCGTCCTCGGGTGGCTGTCTCGATTAGGGACTTCGTTCCCGTTTTGGTGGGCTGAAGCCGGTGTTCTCCCCCTGGGAGGGAAAAGCATTCCTTCTCCAGACCTGAAAACTGGTGGTGGAGGCGGTAATCGTGTGCTCTGTTCGTGAACCCTATTGGGTGCAGAGCTTGTCGTTGCTACGTTATTTCCCATAGCGCTAGTTACAGGTGGACTGAATATTGGGGTTATCCCAGTATGAGGTGTCGGGGGAACATGCTCTTGCCCATCACGAGCAGTGCTGTTTGGGGAAAAATCCAGGCGTCCGCAAGGGAAGGTAGATTCGGTCAGTCGGTCTCGGAAGGTGACTCCCGATCCTTGTCGTTGTGACAGCTGAGTCGTCTCGGTTAGAGATCTAGTCTCTTCCTCGAACCGTTGCTGTCGAGCAGTTAGCTGCTGCAACGAGCGCTCATTATCCTGAGCTCTTTCTACCAGTTGTACCATCATTTGACGTATCTCAGATAGCTGAGCCTCCGAATGATTCTGAACTGGTTGACGCTGCGGGTTTTCAGGGTGTGTGACCCCCGAGTTGTTCCCTCCGGAAGACCTTGGGTTGGTCATTCCTGTTTGGTCCAGTTGAGCGTTGGCCGGAGGCTGGTGCTCGGACCGGTGATCGGCGGATCGAGGTTCCGGATTCTGGGGATCCGAATCTCTCCTGTTTGGTGAGCCGTCGATCTGGATCATGGGATCAGAGATAGATGGGCTCGTGGCCTGGTTGGATGGATTCATTCTCAAGTTACGGAGTAAGGGATTCGATTATCTCGTCCCCACAGACGGCGCCAATTGTGAGGGAATAAACTCACCTCCTGATTTAAGATCAGGTTAAGATTAGGGAAAGATAACGCGGGCTGAATCCCGTAAGAACTTGAAAGATAAATGTGATTGTATTGATGATTCTGATAAAGGATTGGTTACAAAAGGTGCTTTAATGATTACAAAGATAGAAATGCTTAAGAGATAGTGTGTATCGATCCTGCATTCTATGTCCTCTCTTTGATCTTCTTCTTCTTTAAATAGTCCTAGGTTGCGTCAGGCCGCCCCCTAACTGATTCCCGAGATTGTGTCCGTAATTTGAGGGATTTGCAACAGCTTCCTTTTGACCGGGTCATGCGCCTCTTTCTTCGTACCCTGAGCTGCTTCTTCTAGATCTTTATGAACGAGACCTGACCTCTTTTCCGTGACCTCTTTCGTTAATACTTTAGCAAATAGCCTCTGGCTTTGATTTAACTTCATTCTTCTTTTCTCAAGGATTTAACCCGTGGTGGGTTTATCGCAGCCCATCGTTAGCTCTTGTCGTTTGAATCTATTAGCCTCAGCTAGCGGGTCATATTCGGGCCCAACAACAATCATATTGAGCCTTGAGTCTTCACGTTCTGTCACTTTCATGTATCTACCTCGATACAACCTGAAAACCTCCATGTTGCTTCCTTGAGATTATGCATATGATCACCGTTGTCTAGGTCTCCCCATAACCAGGCACACTAGGTCTCCTTGACTCTTTTACGAGCCATATGTGCCATGAACGAGACTTCTTCTCCTAGCTCTCCAAGCTTCAGCGAGACTAACGCTCTTAAGCCTTATCGCACGATCCTCTTTTGTGCCACCAAGAGCTTCAACATTGGCCTTGTCTCAGCCACCATCTAAACAACCTCACATTCCTATCTGAAATGCTTCTGTAATCCACTAAGAACTCCACCCTGAGCTGAAAACTCCGCCTTGAGCTTAAAACTTCACCTTGAGCTTAGAACTCCACCTTGAGCTTGAGTCAGCTACTATCAACACTTCAGATGCTTCTTTCCCAGTTGCCAAACTGACTCATCTGATTCAGCATACGGCTGATTGTTGCCAACAGAGTCTTCTTCTACAGAAGCTTTAACCAGTTTCAGTTTCCTTGAGACTTTGAAGATCACACATGCTTCCTTCACGATGATCTTAAATAAACCTTGATTATCACAAGCTGTAAACCCCGAAGCTTTAACTGTACCACTACAATTTGAGCTTGAATACACCAGATACTTGATCAGCCCACGTATCATTAAGATACATTTTCACCACGACTACTTTCTGGTTTTTATATCCACCAGTTTGCCTGATGTCCAG
Source organism: Moricandia arvensis (assembly GCA_905132765.1). Classification (NCBI taxonomy): domain Eukaryota; kingdom Viridiplantae; phylum Streptophyta; class Magnoliopsida; order Brassicales; family Brassicaceae; genus Moricandia; species Moricandia arvensis. The sequence goes on from CAJHQP010003379.1 coordinate 26,902, forward strand.
GCCAACTTCAGCTTGCTGAGCAGACCATCTCGATGCAATTTGATGTAAGACTTGACAAGTACCTGAAACTTTCTTATATACAGAGGCAACACAAATATTCTACCAAGAACATGATCATCACCACACAAGTCCATTCATTTGACTTACTAAACCTTCAGCCATAATAAATCTGAAACTATACTAGACCTCTCTTGTTCTAAGTAATTCTCTGTCTTAGATTCACACTAACTTCCATTCTTTCATGAACTCCTAAAGCCTCAAATAGTTTCAAACCAGCCATAAACACAAGAAATTTTACTCCTAAGGCGTCCCCTAGACCTAAAATTTATAATCAGTTTCAACAGGCTATTAACAACTACATGTACTGATGTACGTATATATATGACTTCATATCAGTCCATACCAGTATAATATGAGCAGTAAACCTCCATAAAAGAGATGTGTCTCCATGACCTTTCTCTTGTACCTGAATCTGCCAAGAAAGTTGCAGAACAAGAACAATGGTTAGTTAATCATTCATAGTTTCATACATCTACCTTGGAGTTGCAGGGGAAATGCAGATTCTCCAAGCCTTGTGTCTAGTGACCAACGATCAAGTTGTTTCCTGAATTTTGCGACCTCGATCTTCCAGAAAACCAGAACAGCCACAGTCTTCTTCACCACATCCTTCCCGTCGCTTCCAAAAACGACCAATCAAAGATCAGCCACAGAACTTTCCTTCTTCCATTCCTGGTGTACTTGATCCTACACCAGCACCACCTTTTGTCGATTCCGTAAGACCCAACCAAAAAATATCCGATGCTTCGTCTCTGACTTCTCCAGCTTAGAATTAACGCCGTCTTCATGAATCACAGAACCACCGTGATCAACCGTAGAAACTCATCAAACCACTGGAAGTCGCCGAACCTTTGATTCTACTTTCTCGAAATGTGGATTGAATCTCCGATTCCTCTTGTTTATGAACTTGCGACATGAAAGTTAACTTAAACCTCTACAGAGAATCAGATCTCGCAATCACCGATGAACTTTCTGTTGCTCGTCGTATACTCCAATGAGGCTGATAAAGAACGTACCGCTTCCGTCTCTGACTTCAACGATTCTTGATATATCCTCATGTTTCTTTACCTCGAGAAATCATGAACTCCGAGAGTCAATTGAACCTGTGAATCGCCGAACCACGGCTCTGATACCAATTGTTGAGGAATCAAACCAGATTCCACCAATCTTGATTCACAGATTCGAAAGCTATAAACACTTAGACACACCAAAATGTTCACCCGGTTCACCGTGTTAAAGAACGGCTACATCCAGAGGGGAGAACTCTTGCTTCCCAACTGCCTCCACTATATCTCATCGGAAACCACCTCCAGTGGTGGTGTGTACAAGCCTATCGCTCACCCGCAAAAAAACAATCCGGTTTGCTTCCAAGAGGAACAAGAATAAGAAAAGAATCCCTAGAACCCGAGAATGAAACCTCCTCACTCTCTCTCTAGACCTCTCTTGTGGATATGGGCTTGAGGGCTTGACTCCGAACATCTAGGCCCATTATCGACCAGATCCATCAATGGCTCGCTCATGTTTTTGTCAGTGGGGCATTTCCTCTCATAGCCCAAGAGAAGCTGATTAAAGATGTGTTGTTTTGTCAGTTACAACAGACTAACAGAAGACTCATCTTCTTCTTCCTCGTCGAGAGAAAAAGAGAAGAATCAGAGTATCATAAACAGAAGAAAAGCTTTTCATAGAGAGAGAGAATCAGAGAAAGGAGGTTTACTTGTGGCGATCCGGTGTATCTCCTAAACATGATCTGATTACCCAAAGTGTATTTCGGAGGTAATTTCAACTCGTCTTCTCCATTTGTGTTTAGATCGAGCTTGTGTAAAGGTTACCGGAACTCCATTGATTCTAGTGAAAGCTTGAGGGTTTAGATCCCTCCCCGGTGAGTAGATTCGCGAACACCGGGTTAACAAATCTTGTGTTCTTGATTTCGTGATACTCGCAAGATACATACAAACGAAACAAACCGGTTAAGATCGTTCAGAAACATAAAATTGATAATAAGATCAAAGGATAAACATCAACAAGTGGTATCAGAGCTTTGGTTAAGCCAGAGTGTGCTGTGTTTTCTTTGAATATCGATTGTTCTAGTTGTTTGAGAAGGTTTGTGTTGAAGTTTTCAAAATGGAACCTACACTAGGCCGTTTCGAGATGGAGAAATTTGATGGCAAAGGGGATTTTGGCATGTGGAAGTATAAGCTTCTAGGTCAGCTTGAGATCCAAGGACTAGCAGCTATTCTAGAGGAAGATGCTACGTTGTTCAAGTCATTAGAAAAGTTAGAGGAAGGAGCAGATCATGTTCTCGATCCAGCTAAAGTGGTAAAAGATACCATAGTCAAGAATCTGTTGGGAACATGTATAAGTGACATGATTCTGAGGAAGGTTATGCATGAGCCATCAACTTATGAGATGTGGAAAGCTTTGGAACGGGACTATCAGACCAAGACACTACCTAACATGATATACCTAAAACAACAATTTGCCAGCTTCAAGATGGAAGAAGCGAAGAGCATTAAAGAGAATATGGATGGGTTTCTGAAGTTAGTTGGTGATCTTGCTAGTCTTAACATAAATGTTAGTGATGAGGATCATGCTATCCAGTTGCTGATAAGCTTACCTCCCCAATACGAGGCACTGGTTCACACTTTAAAGTACGAAACAGGTAGAGACACTCTCACTGTAAGGGAGGTTGTATCATCAGCGTATTCAAAGGAAATTGAGCTGAAACAGAGGGGTCTAACAGGAAGGAGTGGACGATCAAATTCAGAGGGACTGTTTGTTGAATCAAGAGGGAGAACTAATAAGAGGAATGATCGAAACTATCACAATCGTTCCTTTAAAGGAAGATCAAAATCAAGGGACTACAGGTCCAAGTCTAAGCCTAGGTTCAATAAGGATCAAAAAAGTGGTTGTTTTATTTGTGGGAAAGATGGGCATTGGAAAACAGAATGTCCTCAGAGATATAATCGACCACAAGGAACGAGTGATTCAGCAAATACAGTTTCGGATCGTAAACAACCACTGGTCCTAACAGTGAGCACACAAGATTATAAACAAGAGTGGGTTCTCGATTTAGGATGTGCGTTCCACATTACACCTTGAAGGGATGTTCTATTTGACTTTGAAGACATTAATGGTAGAAAGGTTTTAATGGCTAACAACACCAAGTGTGATGTAAAGGGAATTGGAAAGATAAGAATCCTGAACTCAGATGGAAAGGAGGTCATACTCACACAAGTGAGATACATGCCACAAATGAGTAAAAATCTTATATCCTATGGAATGTTGGAAAAGGTAGGTTGTACTTACAAAGGAGAGGGTTTCAGAATCGATTTCTATAAGGATGGAAAGCGTGTAATATCTGGAAGTTATCAGGATGGTCTCTACTATCTACAAGGGTCTGTAACTGGAGAAGAGGTGAACATTGGTAAATCTGAACCCGATATGACAGACCTTTAGCATTCAAGGCTGGGACACATGAGTCTTTCAAACATGAATATCCTATTTAAGAAGGGATACTTGCACATTAACGAGGTAAAGGATCTGGAGTTTTGTGAGAGTTGTGTGTTGGGAAAAGCTCACAAGCAAAGTTTTACTAAAGATAAACACACTAAAGGCATCCTAGATTATGTTCACTCAGATCTATGGGGTTCGCCATCAACTCCAGAAAGTCTTGGAGGATGCAAGTATTTCGTGAGCTTCATAGACGATTACTCTAAAAAGGTATGGGTGTACTTTCTTTTAAAAAAAAAGGATGAGGCGTTTGAAAGATTCAGAGAGTGGAAACTGGAAGTTGAGAACCAAACTGGGAGGAAATTAAAATGTCTAAGGACATATAATGGGTTGGAGTTTTGTAATTACAAGTTCGATCAACTTTGTAAAGATTCTGGTGTCAAAAGACATCGCACTTGTACTTACACACCACAGCAAAATGGAGTTTCTGAGAGGATGAACAGAACTATTGTGGATAAGGTGAGGAGCATGTTAGCTGAAACAGGTCTGGGTCTAGAGTTTTGGGCTGAAACAACATCTACAGCTGTGTGTCTTATTAATAGAACTCCAGGGTCAAGCATTGATTTTGAACTACCAGAAGAGAGGTGGCCATGTGGAAAGGTGGACTTATCTCACATTAGACGTTTTGGGTGTTCTGCCTATGTACATAGAGTACAAGAAAAAACAAGTCCTAGAGCTGTAAAAGGAATATTTGTTGGGTATCCATTTGGAGTGAAGGGCTACAGATTTTGGATTCAAGATGAAGGGAAATGTGCTACTAGCCGGAATGTTGTTTTTCATGAACAAGAAGTGTTCAAAGAAACTTTAAAGGATTCATGTGCTAGTATTGAGAAAGACTCCGGTGATTCAGGAAAGATCAGAAGAGGGAAGAAGAAGGTTACATTCAATGATGATCTTATTCTTGGTCCTACTCCCTATGGGAATCTTGAAGAAGCGTCAATTTCAGGTGGAGTTCTCTCGGATTCAGAAAGTGAAAGTTCTCAAGATTCAGATAGCTCAGATGAAGGATCAGATTCAGAGTTGGGAACTAGTATTGTGGTAAGTTCTGGAGATTCATCACTAGACGAATATGTTCTATCCAGAGATCGAGTAAGAAGACAGAATGTTAAAGCACCATCCAGATTTGATGATGCTAATCTGGTTGCATATGCGTTGAGTGTTGCTGAAGAACTGGAGGTCGAAGAGCCTAAATCTTATGCTGAGGCATTGAGAACTAAAAAAAAAAAGAAATTTTGGCACAATGCAGCTAAGGAAGAAATTGTTTCACTTGAAAAGAACAGAAAGTGGGATCTGATTGAACGACCTAAGGATCAGAAAACGGTGGGGTGTACATGGATTTTTAAGCTGAAACCTGGTATTCCAGGTGTGGAAGACAAGAGGTATAAAGGAAGGGCTGTAGCAAAGGGGTATTCTCAGAAGGAAGGGATAGATTACACAGAGATTTTCTCACTAGTGGTCAAGCATGTCTCTATTCGAATTTTCTTATCATTGGTGACTAATTTTGATCTGGAGTTAGAGCAGATGGATGTCAAAACAGCGTTTCTACATGGAGATCTAGAGGAAAGAATTCTTATGGAACAGTCTGAGGGTTTCATTGAAAAAGGGAATGAGAATAAGGTGTGTCTACTAAGGAAATCCCTCTACGGTTTGAAGCAGTCTTCTAGACAGTGGAATCTTAAGTTTGATGGTTTCATGAAGAAGCAGAAGTTTATAAGAAGTGATTTTGACTCGTGTGTCTATATGAAAGATGTTAACACGGAGAGGGCAATCTATTTGTTACCATATGTTGATGACATGCTTATAGCTTCTGGACACAAGGCTGCGATAAAGGCTCTAAAGGACAGTTTGAGTGGAGAATTTGAAATAAAATATTTGGGGAAGGCGTCCAGAATTCTTGGAATGGATATTACTCGTGAAAGAAACAAGGGAATTCTAGTTCTATCTCAGGAGAAGTATCTAGAGAATGTTTTGAAAACATTTGGGATGTTTGAAGCTAGATCAGTTGTCACCCCTACAGCTTCTCATTTCAAGCTAAAAAGTCTACATCCTAAAGAGAAATAGGAAGAGTATGAATACATGAAAGACGTTCCTTATGCGAGTGCAGTTGGGAGTTTGATGTACGCTATGGTTTGATCAAGGCCAGACTTAGGTTTTGCAGTTGGTTTGATCAGTAGATTCATGTCTAGTCCTAGCAGGGATCATTGGGAAGAAGTGAAGTGGGTTTTGAGATATGTAGCAGGAGCCTACAGTAAGTGTTTAACATTTACAAGGAATGCAGAGTTCAAGGTGGAGGGTTTCTCAGACTCAAACTATGCTACGGATTTAGACAAAATGAGGTCAGTTTCAGGGATTGTGTTTCAAGTTGGGGGTAATATTGTATCCTGGAAATCAGGACTACAGTTAGTGGTGGCACTATCCACCACCGAGGCCGAATTTATGGCCTTAACACTAGCAGTGAAGGAAGCTATATGGCTAAAGAATTTTATCACAGAGCTAGGATACAAACAAGACAGTGTAAGGATACACTGTGATTCTTAGAGTGCAATTGCCCTATCTAAAAACGCAGTACATCATGAAAGTACTAAACACATGGATACACAGTTCAATTTCATCAGGGATATTGTATCTAAGAAAATCGCCAACCTAGAAAAGATACATACGTCTAAGAATCCTGCTGATTTCCTAACTAAGTGTGTACCTGGTACTAAGTTCCAGCTCTGCTGTGAACTGCTTAATGTCTGCTGAGGCCAAAGGTCGGCTCCGGGTAACTCCTTGAGTATCTCAACATGCAGAAATGAAAGGAAAGGGGTTTACTGTTAGTTTTCTGTAAGTGTCTGAAAGCTGAAACTTAAACTGGAAGAAGTTTCAAAAGTCAGAAAGAGAGAGTTACCCGTTGAGAAAGGGAGATCGAGGTAGATCTCAGTTTCTAAGGATCAAGGTGGAGCCGTCGGCTTGCGAGTGGTTCTTTCGGTGTCAGGTTGAGGTTGTTCAGATCGGAAGGTTGAGGTTGTTCAGATCGGAGTATCTGAAAAGGCTGTTGACGGTTGTAGTAAGAGATCGGATCTGCAAACTCAGAGACAAAAGACAACAGATCCATGGTTAAACGAGGTCTTTTGAGGTCAATAGAAGAACATGCATGAAAGAGAACAGGTAAATCTGGGAAATTTATTACCTTTTCAGTGGAAGCGTGTTGGTTGCTCGGAGTATCTCGTCACACAAGACGATCAGATCGGATACGTGCAGCACAGATGAAAAGGGAGGAAGGTTTTGTTAGTAAGTAAACCAAAATCAAAAGGTTCTGGTTTGGTTCTGGATAAATGATGAGAAGAAGACAGAGAGTTTCTTACCGTGTTGAGTAAGAGAGTGTTTTTCATCGGAGAAGATGTGTGTTTCTCAGATGCTTCTTGTCGGAGAGTTCTAGAGAGATGGGAGAGCTAAATGGAGGAAGAGAGAGAGAATAGACAGGAGACTTCTGAGGGTTTCGAGAAAATGTCCAAAGTCAAGAGGTGGAATTTTGTGGATATGGGCTTGAGGGCTTGACTCCGAACATCTAGGCCCATTATCGACCAGGTCCATCAGTGGCTCGCTCAGTCTTTTGTCAGTGGGCCATTTCCTCTCATAGACCAAGAGAAGCTGATTAAAGTTGTGTTGTTTTGTCAGTTACAACAGACTAACAGAAGATTCATCTTCTTCTTCCTCGTCGAGAGAAAAAGAGAAGAATCAGAGTATCAGAAACAGAAGAGAAGCTTTTCACAGAGAGAGAGAATCAGAGAACGGAGGTTTACTTGTGGTGGTAAATCGGAAACAGAAGAAGTTGGTTCTCCGGTGTATCTCCTAAACATGATCTGATTACCCGAAGTGTATTTCGGAGGTAATCTCAACTCGTCTTCTCCATTTGTGTTTAGATCGAGCTTGTGTAAAGGTTATCGGAACTCCATTGATTCTAGTGAAAGCTTGAGGGTTTAGATCCCTCCCCGGTGAGTAGATTCGCAAACACCGGGTTAACAAATCTTGTGTTCTTGATTTCGTGATACTCGCAAGATACATACAAATGAAACAAACCGGTTAAGATCGTTTAGAAACATCAAATCGATAATAAGATCAAAGGATAAACATCAACATCTCTCTCTCTTTCTCTCTCAGTCAAGAATCGCCATTGAAGAGGTCTTGAAGAAGCTCGTCACTCTTACGAAGAAGTTCTCAATCTCTGTAGTCTTATATTAGCTTCTCATGTGTTATCCCACGTGACTCAGCACCAAGTAAACCAAGACCAAAAGACTCTAACTTATCCAGTGTCTTTCTTATGCTTCTTCCATTTGAAACCTTCTTGTCCAGCTAGAGTGTTATCCAAGAGCTTGACCAGCTCTCGTCTCTTTCTCTTTAACGTCACCACTCTCTTCCTCGGTACGAGATGATAACCGGAGATGAACCGAAGACCAATTCTGATGCGATCTCGGGCTGATATATGAAGTTTTGGGCATGGAGAGCAATGAAATATCCAATGGATATATTATATATATGGTCCAGCCCATTTTGGAGGTGTTAGAAGTTCAAAAATGGCCCAAAATACTTGCTTTATTTTCTGGTCAAAAAGAGTGACGAATTTTAAAGATCAAGAGTCAAAATGTGCAAGCTTTCCAACTTCTAGTCAAGTCTTCTTTGTTTATTAGTTTTCTAGTTTCAAGGATTGACTAGCCCTTTTGTATTACAACCTTTCATGTACTCCTTGCCTATTATATAAAGGTCATTTGATCAATGAAATAAAAATAAGTTGTGAGTTATATTTTTGGAATCTTGAGAGTGTTTCTCAATTTTATTTCTTCGGAAACATTTCGATTCGTCCTGGTGTGTCATATCCAGGGAATCATCCTCTTTGTCGTCTAGGTGCGTCATATCCTAGGACATTGAGTTGGGAATATCAGCAGCCTTCCGCATCTGCTGTGCGACCCTTCGATCCATCCGTTTCTCCTTTTTGCTGGACTTGTGCGTCATATCAAGCAGCAACTGGAGTTGGGAATATCAACAGCCTTCCGCAACTGTTGTGCGACCCTTCAATCCATCATTTCTCATTCGATCCGTCTGAGATCATATCCCTTACCAATTTCAGAGTGATCCTTCAGTTTAGGGCGTATCATTTGGTATCAGAGCCACTCTGAAAGCGGTATTCAATTCTATTATCCATCATTCTCATCTATCTATTTTCTACAAAAGAAAAAAAAAAGTTTTGTTATTTCTTTTCTACAAATCTGCTGGATCATTTGGTTAGTATGTGTTCAAATTTTTCTTTCTTCGGAAAGCAAGATTTGAGGACAAATCTTTTTGAAGAGGAGGAGTATGATGCGATCTCGGGCTGATATATGAAGTTTTGGGCATTGAGAGCAATGAAATATCCAATGGATATATTATATATATGGTCCATCCCATTTTGGAGGTGTTAGAAGTTCAAAAATGGCCTAAAATACTTGCTTTATTTTCTGGTCAAAAAGAGTGACGAATTTTAAAGATCAAGAGTCAAAATGTGCAAGCTTTCCAACTTCTAGTCAAGTCTTCTTTGTTTATTAGTTTTCTAGTTTCAAGGATTGACTAGCCCTTTTGTATTCCAACCTTTCATGTACTCCTTGCCTATTATATAAAGGCCATTTGATCAATGAAATAAAAATAAGTTGTGAGTTATATTTTTGGAATCTTGAGAGTGTTTCTCAATTTTGTTCCTTCGGGAACTTTTCGATTCGTCCTGGTGCGTCATATCCAGGGAATCATCCTCTTTGTCGTCTAGGTGCGTCATATCCTAGGACATTGAGTTGGGAATATCAACAGCCTTCCGCATCTGCTGTGCGACCCTTCGATCCATCCGTTTCTCCTTTTTGCTGGACTTGTGCGTCATATCAAGCAGCAACTGGAGTTGGGAATATCAACAGCCTTCCGCAACTGTTGTGCGACCCTTCAATCCATCATTTCTCATTCGATCCGTCTGAGATCATATCCCTTACCAATTTCAGAGTGATCCTTCAGTTTAGGGCGTATCAAATTCCAACAAATGCAGACCACACGTATCGATACCTATGATGTTACGTAAGATTTGTTTGAGCATCGTGAAGTCACTCATTGTGGGAGAGTGCATCCGTTGACACACGAAGTTGACCATGAATTGAATATCAGGCTGGGTGAGCGTCAAGTACTGCAATTTCCCTACAATACTTCTGAAATATGGTGGTTCTGGAAATAGAGTAGTGTCATTGTATGCCTCATCCAGTCTCGTTTGAAGTGGTGTTGGCATTGGGTTTGCTGAGCTCATTCCTGCTTCGAAGAGTATCTCTTTAACATAAGTTGTTTGATTGAGAAATAACTCTTGGTTATGATACTGAGCTTGGATGCCGAGAAAATAGTGTATTCCACCCATATCCTTCATTGAAAACTTGTTACTGAGCTCACTGATTAGAGATGTCATCATCGATGACGAATTGCCTGTGAGGAGAACATCATCTACATAGAGTAATAGGACCAAAGTCTCCCTAGTGATAAGTAAATAAGGAAGGATCTTCCTTTCATCTTTATTCCTATTATTCTTTTCGTCGTCATCAATTAGAGTCATAGTGTTAACTATTTAGACGTTTTCTGCATTTTTCTCGTTCAAGCCTAATGTAGTATTATACTAAATGTGCATGCAGTATTATAATAGCAGATGAAAATGTCTATGTTGTTTTCTTTTTATGTGTGTGTATACACATAAAAAAAGAAATATACCAAATACGTTACTGATTAATTTTATTATTATTAAATGATAATCACATTTTTTTCCCATATCCTTTCCAACCACGAGGTCCATACATGATTATCATCCATAACATATTAATTACAAATATGCATCAAATATCTGAAAAATCGATGCTTATTTTTCTTTGCTTTCATATATGTAAATAAATAAATCAATGGTAGTAAAAGGACAAAGGTGGTGGGAGCAACGAATCGGTATCTTTCTGGTTAAGTTTGGTCTTAATGTTTAAAGTGTTAAAGACTTTGTCCATTCCAGCGAACACATCCACTGACTCACCACTCATTCTTTTCCCAAGCCCAATCCCTCCTTGAACCTCTTTCAACAACGTTTTGTCGTAAATGTCATCGAGACAAGTCGAGTGGTACGTGAAGATCGAAGTCATCTTCTCCTTGCATGTGAAGTAATTATCAGCCATGCTGGTTAGGTTATTCCCCGCGGCTTTCCAGAAATCTGCAAAGTCTTCCAAGGCGTTGTTTAGCTGTTTCTCGCAACCGGTGATGCAGTTTGTGGCGAAGGCGTTTCTTTTGTACTTGGGTTTGATTCCGGAGAGGAAGGTCAAGCCCTTTTTAACGGAGGATTCAGCTGCTGTGGCTAAGTAACGGACCAAGAAGGCAGGGTCATTGCTTGGGACGGTCTTCAAGGTTATGCTGCAAAGATTTTTGTCTTCGACAACGCTGCAGATTCCTGCGACGGTCTTTTCGTGTTCTGGTGTAACGTCGGCACGTTTTGCTGGGACTACGAATGCGGTTGCCGTTAGGGCGATGCAGAGAATGAGGAAGGTGAGTTTTATTGGAGTGTTCATTTTTTTTTCTTGGACGTGGATTGGAAAGGATTAGATAGAGAAAAGGTAGAATAAAGGGTAGGATATATTTATAGATGTTTTTGCTATATTTGGCTTTTCTTTCTTAATGGTTTTGATTATTTTTCAAGGATAAATGGATGGTAACGAGTGAATTGTGGCATTATCTGTGGACATGCCATGCTACTATCCTCAAAGAGATTTCTTCTTCTTTTTGTTGTCGACAATATTAAACCAAACAAGGAATACAACAGATAAATAAAGGAAACAAAGTCCTTATAAAGGAATCTTATACCAACACTAAACACTTAACACCAAAAAGCTTTGACGTGATTAGGAATTGAAGTTAACATAAACGATCACCAAACTTGAAGACCAGAAACTCCATTGAACAATGAGACATGCGGAAAGAGCAGTAGACACAGCACTACAAGTTCATAAGAGACACAAGACATGACTACACCCTGGAGATGACCCAAAGATAGGGAAACCCACCGCCAAGAAAGAGACCAAAGCAACGATTAACAACAATTAAAGAACAACGAACAAGGATCAACCAGTACCCATCTAATCTTCAACTATAAAAGAGTCTAAAACGAGAACTATGCACTTCTACACGAGGTTAGCGTTATAAGAACCAAATCAATGGACCGGTCCTCAAAGAAATTTCTATGTAGAAATTTTGTAAGAAATAAATTAAGAAAACATCATGGAAAAATATTTCCACATAAAGTTTGATAACGGTATATGCAAATCAAATTTTTAGGTGGAGAAAGTGGTGTGGCTAATGTAACCCTCCCCCTGGAGCTACGGCTCGATCGTTCAACAAAGGTTGTAGAGCTTTCACAACTGTACTCATATTCGGCCTAAAACCTGCTTCATACTGCACACACAAGGCTGCAACCGCGGCTAACTGCGTTTCATCATCCAACACATATGACATAAGCAGAGAGTGAGAGAATCACTTGAGGTTCATCAAGAACGTAGCGTCTAAGTAAACGCCAATTTGAGATTATGTTTCTAATACCTTAGCAACAGCTTTTGGAGGGTAAGCACCACCAAGTCTTTCATCAACGCATTGTTTAACCTTGTCCTCGCTCAGTTTAGGTGTAGCCTGATGCACAAGTAACAGTTTACATGGAATCGTTATTCATGCTATATGAAAAAGATGTGTATGAGTGAGAGGAGTTAGTACCCATCTGTCTAAACTTTGTTGGCCTCTGGGTAATCTATGATCAACGGGTTTTCGACCTGTAAGGAGTTCGAGCAAGACAACCCCGAAGCTGTACACATCACTCTTGGCATCTAGTTGCCCAGTCATGGGATATCTGTTAAAGAAAAAAAAAAGGAAGAACATTTGAGACTTGAGAGCTCGCTCTATTACAAGCAACGTATGTCTACTTACTCAGGGGCGTGGTAACCGAAAGTTCCAAGAACACGAGTTGAATGAAAGCGAGCTGCCATGTCAGGAGCTTGATTTGAGAGATCAAAGTCAGCAATCTTGGCAACATCATTATCAAAGAGTAGGACATTGCTGGATTTATTGTTACGGTGAATGATGTGAGGATTTGCTTTTTCATGCAAATACTCAAGCCCTCTCGCAGCTCCAACTGCAATTTTCACTCGTTGAGACCATGACAAGACAGGACCTGGCTGTGCCCCATTCACGCCTTTTCTCCCTGAAGAATCACAAAACCATGTTAGAGTAAAGCAATGCCCACAAATAGATCTATATATATAAGTTCTCACGTAGTACTAGTTTGTTTTTCCAACACTGTATCATGTAGAATCATGAAGAGATCCATTTTTGGCACACTCATAAGCAAGTATCCTTGAATTCCCATCAACACTGTAACCAAGCAGTTGAACAAAGTTATCATGCTTCAGCCTCGACACCATGGAAACCTGCAAGCATTAAACTTCCTAGTTAGCTGCAAAGATGAGACAATCCTTGACATAATTCTCCAACGAGGACTTAGCCTAAAAGTTAAAACTCTTGGATTATTTAGTAGAGATTTAAGAGGTCATGGGTCCAAATCTGAAAGATATTCATATGGATTCCACATCAAAAATGGGATTCACATGGAAAGATAAAGGGAAAAACAAGTTAAATATCTCAACTGATCAGTTTATACAGAAGATTGGCCGGGGGGGGGGGGGGCTATCAAAATAAAAAAGTTTAATCAATTAAATTTAAAAAGATTTATCTATTTCTTTGTCTTTTTAACAAAAACAGTTATTTTTTATATAGAAAAGAAACTCAAAAGCCGTATTCTAAATTTTGTGATGACTTTTATTTATTTTATACGTATTATAATCCAATCATTACAACCTATAGCCCAGGTTCATGTTTGCAAACGAATTTTTCCTCTTTTCAACTTTTTACATACATATATTGGAAAAAAAAAAAAATAGACGTGGAGCTCCATAAAAGTGGATGCCCCATTCAAATGTTTCAGGATCATGTGTACAGATCCACTCTCTTATAGCACAAATAGCATTTCTAGTGACGAAGAACCCTTACAATCAACATGAGCTAGCTAAATTACAGATACTACGCTCCTAAATCAGGAGTGGAATTCAACATATTCGGTTAAGCATATTGCTTTGGCTTATTAGTAATAGGTCTAACTTACACCAAAAAACTAATTCAAAAAGAGGTTGATTGCAGCATTCCTTATATTGACCAAAGGGTAGTCGAAGCAATAAACTGGATACTGGAGAACTCAAAATGACATGAAAGGTATTACCTCTAAATGATCAAAGAAGATGATGAGGTGCTTTCCTGTGGAGATATGGAAACGGCGGACAGTGGCAGCGTACGACGATATTATGGGACCTATATTAATTAATTAAATCGCACTAAAATTTTATATATTTGTAAGAAAATTATATCTATTTAGTCAACTTTGATAGCGTGACGAAATATACACCGTTAGATTAATGTGACTAAACCAAAAGACGGACCAGATTGCCCCTCATTTTTTTTTTATTTAACGAAATGAAGAAAATAAACTCGGACTTGCGATTGACGTCAACGGCGTGAATTCCGCCGCCAGCCGCCCATTTCAAGTATAAAACGCCCATTGGTAGTTGGGATTATTTCAGGTATGATTTAGAAAATTGTCAATTTTGTTTTCACTAATGTTTTGTCTATTAGTTTTCATGATTCACGGTTGAAAGTTGAAACTACTATTTTAGATTTATTGATTATTTTCTTAACATTAATCAAATACTTTTATTTTTGATATATACACACATCTCTTATGAAATAGTCATTGCAGTTATATATGCTATTTTGAAAAATCACACTACTTTCTATATATTTTCCTTCTTGTTTTTTACTGTCAAAAGCTTATATTTTTCCACCTTTTTAGTTAAGTATTGGTGCCATCTTTTATGTTAGTACTACTTTTCTTTTTTTTTTGAATATTAGGGTTACTACTACTTACTAGGTTCATAAAAACCATTACTTATGTATGTTTTCTTTTTTTTTCGAACTATACACACATGTATTTTTACTGGCTAACTTCCTATATGACTTGGTGTTATTGATATTTCATAGGTTTCGTCAGAAACAACGAACAAAATGTGGTTTGGGGAGTTGTGGGTCGTTTATATGAGGTCGTTATCGTGCATGTGAATATTGGCATGTTCGATAGGAATCATGGTGTCTTTTTTGGTCAACACTAATTAATCAATTCTTCGCGAATCATATGGATTTGTGTTATTTGCCGATTTTTTTGTTGTTGTTGAAAATGGCCTGAGAGGAACAGAATTTCATAAACAAATTAATAACTATCAGCATCATACTGACTATAAAAAGCGTGGAACAAAGCATACTTTACGGCGATTACGAAATTGCATAACGTTATGAAATGAGATACACATCACGATTTTAAAGCTACCAAAGACGAGGAACATGCATGAATATGATCCGACGTGGAGCATTGGATTCATGTTTCCCTCTATTTCTCATGTGACTGGTCTCCTTTTGTACCCACGCTAGATTATAACCTCAATCAATCGAATCGGATGCAAGATGATGCGGTGATGCGGCTAGTCTTCTATGTGAATTATTGCTTTTAAACTCTGTTAGTTCGTGGTTTTTGGAGTGGTACTGATGCACTCCGGTTTGTTATTGAGCTCCATCTATTAATTTCTTTTAGAATAAGTGGTCTTGGAGTGGTGATGAAGTTCGGTTCTGCGAGTGAGCTCCCGTTTGTTAGTGTTGTGTAGGTGTTAGTTTCTTATGGTTCTTCGCTTTTGCTATAGGTTAATTTTCTATTTGCTTGCAAGGGGCTTGTGTCTATTTTGTATGATGCTCTTCCGTGTTCGCCTTAATTAAAGTTTATATTTTGGTATTGCTATTTCTCATTAAGTACACTTAGAAGCTGATGTTTTGTGTAAATATAATAGAATAGGAATATTATTGCATTTTGCTTGATATGAGAATACAAGACACATATATATAGTGATAATATTAACAAAATATTAACACCAAATAGTATAAACTTTCTAAAGATATAAATTATGCTAAGAATATCTTAAGTTTAATTTGCTCTTCAAATTTTTCTTTTTAGTGTTTAAGTTCTTCATAGGTTTCACACACTTCACAATTTTGATCTAGGTACCCAATTTATCTCCAATGTTTTAAGACTTACATTTACTATTTGTTTTCATTTTTTTTTTTTTTGAAACCGATTATATATAGGTTCTATAGTTTTTCATCAACTTATTGTAATATTTTACTTTATTTCTTTAAATGATATTTACGTTTTTAACCAGAAAAATAAAAATAGAATTAGCACAAAACAGAATGTTCTTTGTTCAGTTGTTCAACTCACCTCGCATATCTAGAAGTGGCTACTCTCACGTGGAACTGGTATTCATCAAGAATTCACTAAGAACTTAGCTAAAACCCTAGCTCTCTATCTATAACAAAGGAGTCTCATCCTCTCCTCTCTTATGTTGCAGTCTTTCTTCTCTTTTCCTCTTTGATTAAGGATAGTGATGCGACCTATATGCGTAGTCGTTTACAACATTAACTTCAAGTGATCACACATGTGACATATATGATCCAGACTTGAACAAACTAAACTATTTCTTCAATCCTTCTGTATGATTGAACTGAGACCAAACCGGCTGATTAGTAATACATTCCTTCATGCATCTTAAATGATTAGAGGTTCATCATAAACGAAGATAAAAACAGAAAAACATTACAAGACTAACAACAAAGGAAGTCTATTAATTTTATAAAACTAGTGTTACTTCCCGAGCTATGCACGGGTAAAAATTTGTTTTTTTAATTATTAGTATAACTGTAAATTTAAATAAATTAGTAAAATTTGAATATATTATAATTATAGATAATATTGAAGTAAAACTATTGAAACTATTTTACAAAATATTTAAAATTATTTTAAAAATAGATATGTTGATATCTTTAATTTCACAAGGGACTTAAAGGCCTTGTGACCTTGTGTATGATGATAATGGCTGCAGATGGGAGAGAGAGATGAGATATCGACAATACAACAATGTGGAATCTATTTAGACTTATTAAAACACTTGTTTTTGGATCAGGTGTGGAATTTGTTTAAAGAGAACATAATTCAAGAGTTGAAAGATACATTTGTGGGAGATTCTGCACTTAAATCTCTTCAGGTGTTATGATAAGTGAATGCTATCTGATTTAGTCTCATGGGTTCATCGATCAACCTCCTGGTTTGGTTTCTTAATCTTTTGTGCTTGATTGGCATTGAAATATAAAACTTTTGGTTCTTACATAAATGGTACCTTGTAAAAGGTCATAAAAGACCAGCCTTTCTGTCATATATAACATATGATTATTTGTTGTTTCAGAAGGCAAGCATTCCAAGCAGCCCAAATCTGGAAAGTAGGAATACTAATAAGTGATCTTTCAACTCTCTAATTACCCTTTTATCCTGGTCGGTTTATATGTCTTTAGTAACTTTTCTTCTATACCACCCATCTAACAATTTTGTTCCTTGTGCAGCAAGATATAAGTAGTTACTTGAGAAAAAGAAGGATGAAGATGAAGATGGAGAGAAAGTACGTGCGGTAGTATTGAATTACGGTAATTTACTGCATTCTTCTCACTTAACACTTCAATTCTCCTGGCTCTTGCTGGGAGTTTTGGTAAGCTGCATTTGTCTCACTTTAACACTTCAATTCTTTTGATTGTTGCTGAGAGTTTAGTTAAGTTTTCTCTGATTCTAATCTTCGTATCTAGTTATTTAAGCCTTAGTATATTTTTAATGATTTTATAAATCATGCATATAGCTCTCTTTTTTGTCTTTTATCTCTGTTACACTAACATTATCTTAACTTTTGATTAGGTTCACCAAGTTCTTGTTGACATAGTATCAGCCTCTGCAATTGCTCCACTTGGACTCCGGAGATATATCCATCTAACTTCAGCGAGAGGTAATAAGTTTGGTGGTGTTTTAATCAGTAATGTTTATCACTTCCATAATAGCACTTTGGATATGGTGGTGACTTGCTGCTTTATATCTATCTTGTCCCTTCTCTGTTTTATGTGAAGTACTAATTATTTCTATTTTTTTACAAAAAAATTTACCTAACCATATAATAACATATTTATAAATAGTACTGCACTATTGCATAATCGAGCATTATAGTAGAAAGTATTGTGATATTGCAAACTGTATTGACATTAAGTAATAAAACTAAAACATAAAACGTTGGTTATTTACACTGAAATAACAGATGGTAAAAAATACATTAACGTGAAATTTCCCTATCAAGTGAAAGCAAAATTAGTTTTATAACATTTTATAAAATTCACTGTTTTCTGAGAGAACATGTATACCTTATATAGAAAGGTGATTAATTATCTTTAAAATTTACCTTCACACGACTTTCCATCTTTAACTATGCATCAACAAATAATTATTATAGGATTAGTACATGTAATAAACTATGTAATAATAGATACATGACAATAATATACGGTAGACATAATATTTAGTACCTGAAGGTGCATCATGATTATCTGATTTTCTGGAATATCTCTTTGAAAACAACATTCGATGATTTGGAATCCTTTTTCCCCTCTCCATTAACAATTGAGATCTTTAGACCTTTTCTACTTTCAACTTTTGACACATCAATATAAAGTTGACCATGAGTAAAAAGAGGTTTTGGCAAATAGATTCCAATATGAGATAAACTCTGACTTTGGCTCTTGTTAATGGTCATTCCAAAGAAAAGAGATATGGGAAATTGTCTCCGTTGAAACTAAAAAAGCAATTTCACATCTGTAGGTGTGAGCAACATTCTTGCAATATAGACTTTATTGTCTTAATCACCGTTTTTGATTTGGCTAAAGACATGTGCTTCTAGAACATGTTCACCCATCTTAGCTATTTGTATTCTTGTTCCATTGCAAAAATCAATTTTCTGGTCAATGTTCGTCAAAAGCTATCACATGAATTCATTTCTTCAATTTCAGAACATGGTTTGGTATCCAGAACATTTTATTGAATTTAGAAATTCAACGAACATTATTATCTTTGATCGTAGTAGTATCAGAAAGACAAATTTTGTCTGAGCTATAGTATTTCTTTGACTCTCCAGGGAGAAGATCAATAATGTGATTATTGACCTCCTCGACAACGTCATTAGTAGGATAAAGTATTGCATGGTCTTTAAAGAATGATTCTTCTCTTAGATTTTAAACCAGTGATGGATAAATAGCATTGGTGACTGAAGCTATAGAATCATGAGAGTCCATAATAAGCACATCACTTGGGATATTGATCTCAGATTCACCATTGTTTGGTTCTGATAGCTTTCCATCTCCGAGTTTCAAAATACATTCTGAAAATTCTTTGATGGATTCATTCTCTACAGAGTCTGCATCATAATTTTTGTTAGAAAAAGTATTGTACAGTAGCGCCACAACACCAAAGAATTAGGAGAAGCTCGAACAGTTTCCCCCTACTCCCTTTAGGAATAAGAAGCAAAACTTGGCAAAATCACCTCCAAAGACAACAATCTTCCCATCCAATTGATTACCAGCATTAAGGATCTTTTTTGCTCGTGATATATCTCTCATAGTTCTATCAAAAGCCTCAAGACAATGCCTATGCAACATCGGTGTTTCATCCTAAATAATCAACTTGGATTCCAGTATTAGCTCGGCTAGCTCACTACCAGGCATAAAATTGCATAAAGAACTTTCATTTAGCTGTATGGGTATTGAGAAACACGAACGAGCAGTTCGTCCTCCATCTAACAACAAAGCTGACATTCCATCGGAAGCTACATTAATGACAATTTCTCCTTTGGATCTGATGTATGTGGACAAAGTCTCCAAAGATAAGTCTTTCCAGTACCTCCAAACCCATTAACAAAAAGAAACACCTCCAGATTTAAATTCAATGAAGCCACTATACGATCATAAACATTCCTTTGTTCATCTGTTAATGATGCCAGTAGTTGTTGATGTTTTTCAGTGCATAAAGCTCGGTTATAACACTTTTCTTCACAAATCAATCTATTTACTAAAGATGGAACATTATTGTTCTAAGGTTTTCGCATTGAAGGATGGTTATTTAGACTACTCCCATTTGACCGTAGAAGATTCTTGATTTCAAGCAATGCTAGATTCTCTACATGGGCTTCCAATAACTCTAGTTCTGCAAATTCACACAAAAAAAATCAGCAATAAGAAAAACAATAGAAGAATGGTAAAACAAAACTATTATTTTAGAACCTGGGTTTTGGTGAATTCTTCTTATAGTGTTTCCTCTGCAAGAAAGTACCATGTTTCTGACCAAACATGTTTAGGTTGTGACAAACATTGTGAGTTTACAGCCTTGTAAACAGTTTATGCATGTAATATGTTGATCCCCAATTGCTAGCTTCTATGATAGCATCAATATACTCATGTTCGTCGTCAAGGAGGCCTAAATCATAACATGCATCTTGAAAGCTCGAGTACAAAACTCCAGCTATAGTTTTTATATCCTCAAAACTTGTATGACCTTTAACCTTGGTTAGTAGCAGCCTTAGATAAATAATTGACCTGAACATGGCGAATGTAATGAAAGTGAATGTAATGAATAATTCTGGATATCCAATTTTTTTACAAACAGTCATTGCATCCATGTACTTTTCTCGCATATAACATGCACCTCCCACACATGTTGAAGGTAAGACGATTATCTTTCTATATTTTGTAGAGTCTTGATTTCCACTTGCTGCATAAGCTGAAACAATGATGTATTTATCTGCACGTAATGCCTTTTGGTTTAATTTGAGATATATAATTCTTTGTGCTTCTATCATTGTAAAACTATCAACTAGAAATTGCTGAAAGAGTTTCCCGGAGAACATAGAACATTGAATTGGTTATTGCGCTCACAAGTTCTATATGCAAAAAACTCTCTCATGCTCACTTTAGACCATGGCTTTTTGATGTTGTTGTTGTCCTCTTGAGATGTAGATCAATATGATAACCATCTTCACTAAATGGATATTGTAGAGGTAGATATGCAGGGTGAAGCTCACTTATCCTGGTCAATTTTTCCCCTTTGTTTCCACAATAATATCCCGAGCATCAATTTCTTCATCAAAATCTCCCACAAATAATGCAGCAACTTCATATTGTGTAGGAAAATTATAGGTTTTTTCATTTGTTCCACGTCCAGAAATTAAAATTATTTTCACATCAGATGAATGTAATGCATCACCAAATTGATCATTTGCGGTTCTGGGTATCTTTACGTATGGATTGCATTCATCCAACATAGATTTACTAGCTTCCACAATATCATCACGTAGGGTTCTAGAATGAGAAATTAGTGTCCTTCTTTTTGAACTGAACTATCAAGGTTTATGTATTAGTAATTATTTAAAATGGTACTTTACATAACAAAGGTAAAACCAAAATGATCATTAATAATATGTAAATATAATATTTAATAGTTTAATGAGTTACCTAAAGCTGATATTCGATTTATTACTTCATTTTCAGTATCAAATATATATAACTATGCAAAAGAAGGAGAGAGTTCTTCTTCAGGCATCAAGCTTCCAAATTGTTGAAAGTTTTGACCATGAAGCCTAAATACAAAAGGTCTACGTCCGTTGTTCACAGAAGCATCAATCTCTCTACCATTGAATTATATATTCTTATGTTCTCGTTGAAATTAGTGCTTTCACTGTCTTCTCTGAATAGAAGATTCAAAAGTACTTGAGGCAACACTGGATGGAGAGACAGTTCTATTTTTCCATGCATACAACACATTGAAAACTTCAGAGGTATACAATTTTTTTTTTGTTTATGCGCTCATTGCACCACATCAAAGCATTAGAATGTTCACGCAACCAAAGTGCATCACCGTAGTCTTCATAGCCTGTTAAAACAATAACAAAGTAAAAGAAAACTTGCATACCGTGAAAACTTGATATAGTAATAAACTTAATGGTTTGTATTGAATTTGTTTGAGAATTGCAATGAAATAGTGGAGTATTGGAGCTACTACTTTGAGCTGTCCCTGAGTAAGAATTCAGAATTTATGTTATTCGACAGTTTTTTAATTGAGCTGTCTAAACTAAAAATTCAAATGTTCTAGAGTTAGTAAGATAACTGTAGAAATATTATTCAGGGTCAAACCTGATACAACCTTTGAAAAAGATGCTAACACACTTGAAGTGAGTGGCGTTATATTTTCTGTTTTCTAATAGTAAGAAAAAATGAGAAAATAATAGGAAGAATATAATTGATACGCCACTCTCCGAATACACTATTTTACCGTTGCAATAAGTTGTATTTTGGCTATGACTGTTTCAATTTGAATGCTGATGCATTTGATTTTTTTCCAAATCTTAAATATTCATATTGGTTTCTTCAACGAAATATATGAATTAGTTGTTAATGTAGATGAAAAAATCGTAGGGCACAAAGTAAGCTTACATACCGTCCATAATATGAGTTAGTGGCTACTTTCTTTGATTTTTTAGATCTTCTTTGAAAATTGTTGGAAGAACTTCTGATTTTTTATTCTGTAAAACATAGTACAACACATGATAATTTCTATGCAGAATTTATCTTTTGATATTGTAATTAAAATCAAATACCATTGCTATAGATTGTGTTTTACCTATTGATGTTGATGTTTTATTCTTCATTTTTCTCTTTTTTTGGGATTGAGAATCTCCATTCGTCCAGGTTGCACTTTTGATACGTTAAACGTGTGATAACTTATGGATTATAAGGACTCAACAATGTAACATAGAACCTACGCACAAAACCTTTTCATGCATTTGATAATTTGTCTTTGTGATGAGAAAATTATAAAAAGTGGGTTATTTAAAACTTTTAACTTCCCTTTTATCCTAAACAAAAATTATGAAAAGTATTTTTAATTGTTTGACATAAAATGCTCAGAAATGGAATAAATATATATTTTATATAATTGGACTACGTAATATCATATATTATTTTTTCTGTAATTTTCATTCATCATTTTTTAAGTTTACATTTTCATGTACAACACTTTCATATTTTATATTAGAGCTATTTTACCTTTAAGATTACTTATTCACTATAGAATAAAAATTAATTCGAAATATTAGATTTAAAATGTAATTATTAATATTATAATAATCCTTTACAAATTGTTATTTGATGAATAAATATTCTTGCCAGATCATCAGATGCTTTTATGGGCCATAAAAATTATTTATTGTGTAATTGTCATATTTAAAACCATATTAAAATTCTATTGACGTTTAAAATACTTGATTTAACATAAAAAGTAATATATTATATTAAACAAGTAATTTGGAAGTGTATTTGATACTAAAAGAAACTGCACACAACGCCATAATTTACATAATATAGAAATTAACTCTTCGCCAACCTTACTTGAATTTGTTTGAAAGTCTTCCTCGTCAGCCCAAGATCCACTATATTCCACTTTTAGTAGCCTCTTTCTTTTCTAGTAGAAGTGACCAAAGATTGAGGCAGAAAATCCAACAAATTCATAGAATTGTAAATTTTCTAAGGATCTTTTTTAAGCACTTTCCTAAGAAGACTCTCGCATTCTCAAATAACCACATGGACATTTCAGGTAAGACAAGGTTGTTGTCAATAACATCTATCTTTCAGTTTCTTTCTGTCAGCTAAGCCAAGTTCACTCAAAGGCTTTTTCCCAATAAACATTTATAAAATAGTGCATCCATAGGACCATATATCAGCAGAATAATCTAAATTTCCAAAATATAAAAGCTTTGGAGTCATGTATAATAATGTTCCTCTTGCAACCCCCACAACCATCCTCATACTCATCTGAAGTTTTTCTCAATGCTAAACCAAAATCAGCAAACTTTGGATCAAATCCATTAGGCATTAAACAACCAACTATAGATGAGCTATTAACCGGTTTAAGCAAGATATTTGTCAGTTTAATATCACACTGGATGATTTTATTTGAATGTATATAGTTGATACCTTTGACAATGTGTAGAGTAAATAGTTAAACATCAGACTCCACCATCTATGTTTCTCTGAACTTGAGAAAATCTGCAATACTCCCACCAGAAGATTACTTAAGGATTAAGTTGTAGTCGCTCCTTTAGGGTCGATTTTCTGCATGTGTTATACTTCTAACATAGCAAGATATAATATAGGGAGATAAAAGATCTTTCAAAATTTATTCTTCATCACAAAGACTGAAAGAAGATGATATAGATACACTTTTGATGGCAATTTTGATGGCAAAGCATCATCATTCACATAATCATTCCGTATAAATAAAGTAAACAACATCATGAGCACCTTCCCCGAGACAGATAAAGCATACTCATGAAGAACTTACAGAATCTTTAGTAGTTTTGGGTATATTTTTTGTCGTTTCAAAGACACTACGATCAATGATTTGTAAGCTATTCTCACTTTGATCATTGTTGGGTGGAGGTGACGTCACATCCAATGAAAGATAAACTGGAGAGTTAACAGGTGTGGATAGCTTGTAAACAGCCGCTTCAAATGCTCTTTGACTAATGATTTGTAGACTGATACCAATTAATCATGATATTTGTTTGGTGTGGTCACAATTATCTTCCTTTTTTGTTTGTAATATGTAAGAAGGTTTTCATATTTTCTGTCACTAAAACCGAGATAGAAACAAAGTTCTTATGTAAAGAAAAGAGTAAAACGCTGATAAGCATCTAAAGAAGTCTAGAACATAGAGAAAAAACAGTTGTTTGAGTAATTTTAATATAAATAAAAAATGTAGACAGAACATGTATAGTTGATTTAGTGGGGTCAAAAAGTGTTGAAGTGGTTTTTTTTAATTATGAAAGTTAGTGGGGTGAACATGGGTCCTAATAAAACAATCTGATTTTAGGATAATCTAATTGAATGTACAGAATTCGGTGACATTTTAAAATTTAAACACATAACATATGAATAATTGTGTACTGGTTATGACATTTGTATTCTAAACATTGAAATCTATTTCAAGTGACACAAAGTATTTTTATTTTTAATATTCTATTTTGATCCCGTCTTCGTAAAGACAGTAGAATAAAATTGGTTAAACCTTTTGTTACGGAGGTCTCTACCTAATTACAATGCAATGTTGTAGGTAGAATATTACTCTGATCATCATAGATGAACATAATAATTTCTTGAAGGGAAATTACTACAAAAGATCAATAAACCTAAGAAGAGTAATAAAAGAAAGAAGATGTAGAATCTGATGGAGGATTTAAAGTAGAGGAATATAATGTGGGAATGGTGACGGATGAAGAAGACATGAACATGAAGTTCGATGAGTTCTTTCGAAAGATAAATGAAGAGATTAGGATCAAATCTAGAAGACACATAATCCTTGTTTGTCTGTAAAATAGTTGACTATGATTAAACTTTAATTAGACATACGCAATAAGTTCTTATACACTGAATTTTGTAGCCTCGTTTCGAAAATTCTCAAGTACTTCATAGCATCTCTTTTAATGGAATCTTGATTCATATACATAATTCTCACGCTATATTATTTTTCATGGGTTATACCTCTAGATTATACTTAGCTGCCTATAAATCACTATATTGAAAACTAATGCACGATTTCTTAATCATAAGATAAGTTAATATGTCAACAACTGATTTTGATACTTGCAAATAACCCATGGTCATATAGTCGTTATATTCTTATATTATGCAAAACGAATATCGTAATGTTTAAATAAATAGTGAAAAACATCACCATCTTTTATAATTATTTCATATGACTAAATAATCAACACTACATAATATTTTATATTATTTTGCATGATTCGAGACTCACGTCCATCTATAATCATTCATTACTATGTTTTCTGAATGAAAGTTACTTGACAATTACTTGACATAAAAGTTACTTGAAAATTCAATACAATTGCATGACTAAAGATTAATATCCACGGTTTTAAAAACAACATCCTATGTACAAACTGAAGTTAGATTAAATACCAACACAATCATTTTACCTGCTCAGCCTCCTAATGCGTTGCCTTTGTGATTTCTTTCTTCATGTTCTCTAATTTGTTACCACTTTCTTTTTAGCCTTTTTATATGTTCCCTTAGTCTTTGTTGATGATTTTTAAATTCCTTCATCATCAATAATATGAGTTCCTTGTCATTTTGTGCGGAGTCATAGGAGAGAAAGGTGGTAAATCATTGTTATTTGCTTCTCAAAATGTATTCTCCACCTGTAATAAATGTACATACAATATAATTTGTTATGTTATTTATAGCATAAATGAAAATGAACAAATTAGTATGAGTCTTTAACTTGCATTGCAGAACATGTACTTGAACTTAAAGGGAAATTTGAATGTGTAGCAACCTAAAATTTGGAAACAAACTTATTATCCGCAAAAAATAAAGCATAATTGTTTCCATAAATAAATTCAAGATATCCTGAAACATACCTCCATTCTCATATTATCTTGAAAATTATGGATCACTTCATGATTATCACTGAGTTTGACAACGTTAAAATTTGGTTGCTGGTAATGTTTTTTGTACCCCTTACACAGATCATCCCAACAATCTTTTTTTTTCTTCCAAATGCATTAGTTCTTGAGAAATTTCGCTCTCACGATTAAACTACAAAAAAATGGAAGATAAACATGTCTGAGATTTTATTTTATATTCAAACCATGCATCATACAAACATGAAATATATGAAAAACCAATGTGAAACACACCTGCACTTGTTGTTCAAGCAATTCATAAGCATATTTATGAATGAGTTGTATAACTTCTCAATCAAATAATAGAAAAGATATACTTCCAGTATGGTCAGCTACTTTGACTTGCACTTTGTACCTGATGTAAATATAATCGACTTACATTAATAAATAAAGGATTATAAGAGTGAAGTAAAAATGAAATTTGATATTAGAACTTAATACTGCCTTATACTTGTGATGGTTTCATTCTTCGCAAGTGTCGCATGAATATTTGTTGGCCTCAATTTCCTCAATCACTGGGTTAAAATATGATGTAGCTTTTGAACAACAACTTTTGCACCCAACATAGCACCAATGAAGTTCTTTTTGAAATGCTAATATAGATGTGAAAGTAATACAAGTACTTTCCTAGAGAAAATAAATATAAAACATATTTCAGGATGACCAAGATGTATAATAGTGTATAAAATATTTATTAGTACCTTCACTGATGTGAGCTGATCAATTGTTTTCAAGCAGCTTAATGGGAAATCATCAAAAGCCACTTTATTTAAAGTGGGTTTTACCATTTGAGTAACCGTGCATGAAGTCAAATTATCAATTTTCACCATTATGAAATTTATTTAAAAGAATTAATAAAAAAAAGTTAACAAAGGAAAGATAAATATGTAAATTTAAAGATGAACTCACTCTTTCTTAAATTCACTTATCTCATTTGTATCTTCATTCAGGAAAAGCTTTGTAGAGAAGCGTAAGGTTTGAACTGATATTTTACCTAATTGTAAAATATTTTATTTTATAATATTATTAAATATTTTTTAAAAATATAGTAATTTATGAATTTAAAATGGTTACCGTTGAATTTTTTGGTCCTCATAAGACTTCGATGCAAGATTACCGGACCAGTTTTGTTGTTCTTCACATAAGAGTGCACATCCTCAACATGTTTTCCCCGTAAAGTGCATATGATTGATTCACTATAATTAAAAACACTATGCAACCAAAGTTTCATAGAGTTAAGAAGACATGAACTAACCTCCGATCTCGTAGTTGAATACCTAATAGTTTTGTTGAATTTCATGTATATTTTCTCTCACTAATTCACCTGTGCCAACAATTTCACCCAGTATGTATACATAAAAACAGAAAACTAAGCAAAGATTAGCTAAATAATTAATGGAAAAATTATGTACTAACTTCAGTATCTATTGAAATATGTACAACTTAAGAGAAATAACATACATATGAAAACATCATCAACATTTGACTGAGAAAAAATATCTGGAAAATGGCTTAAGTGAAAGCGTGATAAATGAGAAATCTTCTCAGATGCCTTCACATATGTAGTACATGTAAAAGTTATCTTGTAAGGGTGTGTGGTTCCTCTATAATCACCATTATTACCCAATATTTCGAAATTCATTGTTATCCAATATTTCGAAATTCATGACGTCTACATACTCTCCTTCTTTTACATATGTTTTGTATTTTTAATCAACTTCTGTTTCACAGAAGCTTGAATCCTATCTCACTGCCAAGTGTGAAAAGTACGCAAGCATATCAACATTTCATGAGTCTACAACATATATTTTAAGAAAATGACTATTTACATAAACACTAATCAATTTCACCTGCAAATTTTTTTTAAGAGATCAAAGTGTGTACACATTTTCATCCACAAGGATAACTTTCATCCCGAAAATAACTTCAGGTTTCTGTTTGGAAGAGTATTCCCAAATCCGCGAGATCAGTACTCTGTTTTTCCATTTTTTTAGAAGAATTGACCTGAGAAATAGGATTATACTCCAATGGCATCTTCAATATGAATCATGCAGAAAAAGAGAGCGGGTAATGTATTAAGAAAAAGAGAAGAATTATTATAAGAAAACTAATAGAAAGAATAAACCTGCAACAGAGAGTTTTTTTGGCTCCGATGGTGAAAAAAGAGAAGATAAAACGATAGTGAAAAAGAGAGGAGAATTTCGGAAATTAACTTTAGCTTTGATCGATTGATGATGGTAAGTTGAGAATAACTAGGAAAATAGTTAGTTTATTAGATAATGTGGTAACATTTATCGTTAATTTATCTTTTTTTGTTAAATTAGTTTAATAATAATTTGTAATTATCTATTCTTTATTTTATCAAACTGGTATAATCCAAAGATAAAAGTAACATATTAAAAACTATGAATCAACAGCAATAAAAAGCTAAATAGCTGAAAAAAATCCTTAAAGATATAAATGTAGTTTAAATTAAAAGAGCATTATAAGCTTCTTCAAAGATAGGATAAAAAATTATATTAACAGTTCGTATATCAGCATAGCTGGTTGATACTTCCATCTTGTTCAAAAGAAGATTCAGATAAAATAATTCTCTTATATTGGAGTTATTTCCATGTTTACTCATTGTTTTCTCTTTGTTCTTACTATTAACTTCCATCCAATCTTGAAATTGTGAAGTTTGATTTGCCTTCTTTTATGAAACATTACTCAAATCATCATCCTCATGTGTTGCTTGTTTGTCATCTTTTTCATATTTGTTCTCTCCATCTATAGCAAATATGATAAAAAAAACTTATAAATTATAATGGACAAAAATAGAAAATTTGATATGATTTTTGTTTGATATATAAAATTCTCGCTAACAATTTTAGAAATATGACCTTTGAATATTAGGTAGTTATTGATGAAGACAAATAAATATAAGAAATTTAAAATATTAAAGTATTATCTAGTTTTGGAAATATCCGAGAAGAGGAGATTAATTTATAGGAGATGAAGAAAATATAAAATTATATAAATCAACATAACTTAAAATTTATGAGAAATTAGGAAATTGTTAGTTTACATTTAGACTCCAGAATAATATGAGATGCAAAGAAAAACTCCTTAAACATTATTTGAGAACTGATTTGATATGTGTCATCACCACAATTATTATAGTAAATAAATGATGACATGTCCTATTAAAAATGATGACATTTATATTTTATCATATGTAATTATGACATGGCTTAACACAATTATGTCATATATTTCATTTGTAGAAAAATATAAAACAATAAATATGGTAGTTACCATAATTAAAAAAATCATAAGCAAAATAATTTAAATCTTAGATAAAAAAATGGTGTAAACTTATACACTAAACAAGTTAATAAAAATTAAGTAAAATTATTCATTTATTTTATTAGTATTTTATATATTTTTAATGTTTCTAATTATGAAAAACCTCTATATATGGTAAACTTGTAATAAGATATTGTGTCACTACCATATTTTTTATAAATAATAAAATATCATTTTCAAAAGCTATTACATGCAATGACAAGATTTTTAAATATTTTAATAATCTTTATATCATATCAAAGATAAAAATTTATATAATAATTTATACTTTTTGTGGATAGTCTATACTTAAGTTTATTAATCAATGTAAAGATAACCACATTTCTAAATAATTGAATTGTATAAATTTTAGTTGCGACAAAATAATTTAATTGAGTGATTAGTATTATATTAGGTTTAATAAGTATTTTTTTTATAAGTTCAATATTTTTAACTAAAATCAACAAAACAAAAATTATGAATTTTATTATTAAAAGAATAATATAGTATAAAAATTAATCTTTCAAATTATGAAAGTTAATTTATTAAATAAACTAAATTAAATACAATTAAATTAGAAAAAAAAATTTAAAATAATTAATTTATACTTTAAAAAGTAATGAAATTAAAAGTAAATGTAATAAAAATATATATTAAAATAAAATAATTTTTTATAGCTATTATACTTGCACATGGCGGATGAAACTAACTAGTTCAAAAATAAATAAAAAACATAATAATCGAATACATCAGGTTGGTTATTTGATTTTTAAAATTTCATATTTGCTGAACAATCACGTGTTTTGCTTTTCTGTTCTTTTTTATTTTGTTTTTTTAATTCTACATATGTTAAATTCTGATTGGCGAGGCTATTATGTGGGTTACGGGATATGTGGGTTAATAAGTGGGCCAATAAAGCCCAGACCATTATGACCACATGGAGACAGAAGGTTGACCCAATAGAGGGGCCAGAGAAAACTTTTTGTTTTCTTTTGGTCAAAGTCAAGCCGCGTTCACTCAGACACGCACACCGACGCTTTTGATGACTACGGTTGTTCACTAGTCGCTGAAACACTCGATCTCAGCCCCCACCCCCAATATAAAAGCTTTATCGTACACCGCCCCACAGACAACAGCAACCCTACATCGTTCCGTGCTCCGCGAAGCATCTGATTATTAACCTCCATTAGTACACTGGTTCACATGGCAAAAGCAAAGAGGTAGACAAAAGTCACAAAAGAATTTAATCTTATGTCTTTTTATTTGATCTTATAAACTTTTTCATATAATTAATTAGTGTAGAAGTAGTCCCACCACTATTTTGTTTTTCCTAAAAAAACATTTAATGTACTAAATTGGTTTCTCTCTCCAACCTTCTTTCTCTCCCCTAACCTTTTGTACTGGCCATAAACCATTACCATACATACATACTCTCTTTCTCCTCCTCCTTCACGCCACAAACACAGATTAACATAACCAATCATCTTCTTCTTCCTCATCGCATCTCCATAACCATTGATTTGTTCGAAGGTGTCTCCAGCTGTTACTTTTCTTTGTTATTGATTGTTTAGTGTTGAAAGGTCTTTGATTTTGTTTGTGTATTGGAATTCTGGGCATGTGGGTTCGTGTTGATTGGAACCATGGATCTGTCAAAGTGTGTTCCTTTCTAGATCTATTAAGAATAAGAAGCCCTAAAGTTTCTATTTTTATTTCTTGACCTTCCTGATCTACAAAGATCAATTAGGTTTTGTTGTGTATCTCTGTTTTGATTTGGGATAAAAGTTGTCTGTGATGGAAGCTAGAATTGAAGGTGAGGGTCAACAGTTGTATGGGTTTAGAGCCATGGATGTAAGGTCTGTTGGTAAAAGGAGTGTAGAGTGGGATTTGAATGATTGGAAATGGGATGGTGATCTCTTTGTAGCTACACAGGTGAATCCTGGTGTTAGCCAACGTCAGTTTTTCCCATCCAACAGCTCTTCCTCCTGCTCTGATGAAGGGAACAATAATAATACAAGAGAAGTTGAGAAGAAAAGAAGAGGTGCTGCTACTGGGGAAGATGGTACTAATAATGGTGGTGGTAGTGGTGGCCTTACTTTGAAGCTAGGAGACAATGGTTTTGATCTTAATGGTGAAAGAGATGGGAACTCTGCGGCTAAGAAGACAAAGTTTGGAGGAGGTGGAGGTGTGGCAAATCGCTCGGTGTGTCAGGTGGAGAACTGTGAAGCTGATCTTAGCAAAGTCAAGGATTATCATAGACGTCATAAGGTGTGTGAGATGCATTCTAAGTCTACTAGTGCAATTGTCGGTGGTATTATGCAGCGGTTTTGTCAGCAATGTAGTAGGTATGCTTTCTTCTCTAAGACCTGATGAAGTAAGTAAACCAGAACAAAAGAATTAACTTTCTATCTTGCAGGTTCCATGTCCTTGAGGAGTTTGATGAAGGAAAGAGAAGTTGTCGTAGACGTTTGGCTGGTCATAATAAGCGTAGAAGGAAGACAAATCCTGAACCTGGCGTTAACGGGAATCCTCTGAGTGATGATCATCAATCAAGCAATTATCTGTTGATCACTCTCTTGAAGATACTCTCCAATATGCACTGTGTGTTACTTTAATCTCTCTCATCAAGCATTTCAGTTTGTTTTGAAGTTTGTGTTAGTTAACTTTGTGTTCTGTTGCAGCCAATCAATCAGACCATTCCGGTGATCAAGATTTGATGTCTCATCTTCTGAAGAGCCTTGTCAGCCATGCTGGTGAACAATTAGGGAAAAGCTTGGTTGAACTTCTTATGCAAGGAGGATCACAAGCTATTGGAAGCTCGGGTTTGCTTGCAATTGAGCAAGCTCCTCAAGAGGATTTAAAGCAAGCTCCTGAAGTTCCTCGACAAGAGTTGTATGCCAATGGGACAGCTACCGAGATCAGATCGGAAAGACAAGTCAAAGTAAATGATTTTGATTTGAACGACATCTATATAGACTCAGATGATGGTACAGATATTGAAAGATCTCCTCCTACGACGAATCCTGCAACCAGCTCTCTTGATTATCCTTCGTGGATACATCAGTCTAGTCCACCTCAGACAGGTAGGAACTCAGATTCAGCATCTGACCAGTCACCATCAAGTTCCAGCGAAGATGCTCAGGTCTATAAATCACTTACCTCATCCACTATTGTCTGGATCCATTGGCTCGCTGATTGTAACCCTCTTTTTCTGACTTCATCTTCAGATGCGCACAGGTCGGATTGTGTTCAAACTCTTTGGAAAAGAGCCAAATGATTTTCCTGTTGTGTTGCGGGGACAGGTACTCTTCTGCTTGAGAACTTCTTACATTGATATATTTTGGAACTTGTTAAATTGATATGTTAATCTCTTGATTATCAGATTCTTGACTGGTTATCGCATAGTCCAACAGACATGGAGAGCTACATTAGGCCTGGTTGTATTGTATTGACCATTTATCTTCGTCAAGCTGAAACTGCTTGGGAAGAAGTAAGCTTACTTTCTAAGTTCTTTCACTCCTCTTTGATATTTCCTCATGTTAAGTTCCGGACTCATGAACTTGCATTCTCTCTTTTGTTTTTGCTTTGCAGCTTTCTGATGACTTGGGCTTTAGCTTAAGGAAGCTTCTAGATCTCTCAGATGATCATTTATGGACAAGTGGATGGATTTATGTTAGGATGCAAAACCAACTTGCATTTGTATTTGACGGTTAGTTTCTAGATTACTTTGTTCAGTTGAAGATCAAGTTTTTATGGTAAATTTGGGGTTGCAGGCCAGGTTGTTGTTGACACTTCCTTACCGCTAAGGAGTCGTGATTACAGCCACATTATTAGTGTCAGACCGCTCGCTGTAGCTGCAACAGGAAATGCTCAATTTACAGTGAAAGGCATCAATCTCCGTCGACCGGGCACAAGGTTCTGTCTCCTTTGAAGTCTTGGCCTTCCTATTCTTCCTTTTAATATCTAACAGTCTTTATTCAACCTTTATTTTCAGGTTACTTTGTGCTGTAGAAGGAAAATACTTGATTCAGGAAACAGGAGATGATTCAACGAAAGAGAATGAAGATCTCAAGGAGAATAATGAGATTGTTGAGTGTGTCAACTTTTCTTGTGATTTGCCTATAACAAGCGGTCGAGGATTCATGGAGGTGAGAACACTTTCTACTTCTGGCCTGATAGACTGTCATCTGTTTATTCATTTTGCTCAAGCTTGCTTGATGACTATTACAGATTGAAGACCAAGGCCTCAGCAGCAGTTTCTTCCCTTTCATAGTTGTTGAAGAAGATGATGTTTGTTCTGAAATCCGTATACTTGAAACCACACTAGAGTTCACTGAAACTGATTCTGCTAAGCAAGCTATGGAATTCATTCATGAGATCGGTTGGCTTCTTCACAGAAGTAAGCTCGGGGAATCAGATCCAAATCCAGACGTTTTCCCATTAACAAGATTCAAGTGGCTCATTGAGTTCTCAATGGACCGAGAGTGGTGTGCTGTGATCAGAAAGCTATTGAACATGTTCTTTGAAGGAGCTGTTGGTGATTCTTCCTCCTCCTCTGATGTCGAGCTATCAGAACTGTGCCTTCTTCACAGAGCCGTCAGGAAAAACTCTAAGCCTATGGTCGAAATGCTCTTGAGATACATTCCCAAGCAGCAAAGACAGAGCTTGTTTAGACCAGATGATGCTGGTCCAGCTGGTTTAACACCTCTTCACATTGCAGCTGGTAAAGATGGTTCAGAAGATGTGTTGGACGCTCTAACAGAAGATCCTGCAATGGTGATTTTGATATTTTTCCTTTTTTTTCTCTTTCTGCCATGGTATTTGATTTTCAGAACATAAAGCTAATCTTTGTTTGCATTTGTTTCAGGTGGGGATTGAAGCGTGGAGAACATCTAGGGACAGCACAGGCTCCACACCAGAAGACTATGCACGCTTACGCGGTCATTTCTCATACATCCACTTGATTCAACGCAAGATCAACAAAAAGTCAACAACTGAAGATCACGTTGTGGTCAATATCCCTGTTTCTTTCTCGGAGA
Source organism: Moricandia arvensis (assembly GCA_905132765.1). Classification (NCBI taxonomy): domain Eukaryota; kingdom Viridiplantae; phylum Streptophyta; class Magnoliopsida; order Brassicales; family Brassicaceae; genus Moricandia; species Moricandia arvensis. The sequence continues at coordinate 61,427 of CAJHQP010003379.1, forward strand.
CACAGCAGAAAGAACCAAAATCAGCCTTGGAGATCACACATACTAACCACCAGCTTCAGTGCAAGCTCTGTGACCATAAACTGGTGTATGGGAGAGCACGCCGGTCTGTAGCATACAGACCAGCTATGCTGTCTATGGTGGCGATTGCTGCGGTGTGCGTCTGTGTGGCACTTCTCTTCAAGAGTTGCCCAGAAGTGCTCTATGTGTTTCAACCGTTCAGGTGGGAGTTGTTGGACTATGGAACAAGATGAGTGTAAGTCTACGTTTGAAGTTCCTTGTAAGATATATAAATATAAATGTTACTTATATAAAGGTGTGCTTTCATTATGTAACTATATGAGAATAAGATATAGAACATGTGTTCAGAAGATTGTTGTTCTTGTGTGTAACATTCTCTTATCTCTCCAACCTGAGGATTTACTCTCTGATTAGAATATTTTTGTTGGTATAATTTGTTATGAATCAAGGTGGATTGCCCTAACCAAACGTACCGACCAGATGGGCCATTCCGTGTAAACTTATTTGAGCTTGGTTTACTAAACCTATTACTAGTTGGTTTTGTAATTACCTAAACCTATTTGGTTTAGGTTTACCTTATGTAATCCTAGATAAGATAGGATTTACTTTGTACTTATCTATAAGGGTATTAGTCGGTTTATTCCTATGTATATAAAGGAATGTCGAGAACCCCTTTACTTAATAAGAATACACACGAGTTTACTCATATCAAAAACACTTAGTTCACAACACGTTATCAGCACGACTTAAGCTCTAAGAACCCTAATCATCCTTCGTCTCTCTCTCATCTTTACCTCCACGAAAATTCCTAAGTCTTTAAACAATCTTCAAGCTTTGTTCTCCCGGATCAACAAAACATCAAAGGAGGTTCGTTGCTCTTTGCGATTGCCGGACCAAACATCAATCCACAAAGCTACCTCTCACGAACTCAACCTCAACGATTCAAAGGAGTTCTTCATCAACAAGTAGCTCGTGATCAATCAGCTCTCTAAGTAAGGTCCATTCAGATCCAAAGAAGTTAAAGGCAAATCGTATAAACCCTAAAGACATATTCATATCGATTTACTTCTTCATCAAGTTATGATCCATTATTCTTAAAACCCATTCGAATATGATTAATAAAACTATGGAACTTTAAAACTTTGATATCATTAGATCTGATTATTAGGTTGTTTACAATCGAAACTTATATGAATCAAAACCTAATAAGATCTAAAATAAGTATATGTATGTATCGGATTATCTTATGAACCCTAAATCGATTTCCGACTTACTATGAATCCCAATCTACTTATTTCAAAGCTTTAGATCATTATTTCTATGTCTTTATACCCCATATAGGATTAGAAACAAAACCCCTAAAGTTTCATGTTGAAATCGGATCAAAATAAGCTCATATGAACATAGCTTTATCCGATGAACACATGAACCCTAATTTTCCGATAAAACCTATTAGCTATGGGTTTACTAAAACCCTAATTTCAAAAAATTCTCAAACCTAATCCTTTTAGGCTTATGTTTCTAATCCATAAACCTAACTACTATAAAGATATAAGATCAATCCTAAATCGGTAAACCTAGATAATCTAGAGAGAGAAAACATAAACCCTAATTCGGTAAACCTAGGTGCAATAGGTTTTGTTTTTGCTTAATTATTTTGTTTTGATCACGGATCATGTGATCCATTGCTTGACAGTTATGTTGATAGTTTTTATGATTTATGCATTGAAAGAACATGAAAAACTCGAATCCTAAACTGATTAAAGATCAAACCCTAAAACAGGATCAATATAGATATCGCCTAGGTTGTACTTGCATAAACCGGATATTGCTTGATTATTTAAGGTGATAGATTCATTGTGTAGTAGGTTGCTAGAATAACTTGTGATATTCTAAGATATATGAGAACTTAACTTGAATCTTGACTTGATTAAAGATCCGACCTAAAATCAATCACTTAATGATATATGTTTCTTGCCGGGTAACCTTGTTTTATCATCTAGGTTGTTAGTCTAATTTGTTTATAGCCGTGTGGCTTATCTTACATTGAGCAATAGGTTGCTAGATTTATTTGTTATAACCGTGTGATATGATTTAAGTTGTTAGACTAATTGAGTGCAAGAACATGGTCGTGTGACCTTAACATGTTTAGTAGTTGATTGTTTGCTTACATAACACCATCCGGATAACATAACCATATCACTTAGGATTGTTAATCTTGAACATATAGAATGCATATTTCTTAAGTTGAATGCATCATACATTATCACTTGGCCGTGTGGCATGTTTGATAGCCTAAGTATACATAGTTTAAACCTTATACTTGCTTGCTTGCTTACATAGCTTTCAAGGTCTCTTAGAAACAAAGAAATTAATAAGAACAACTTTTCTTATTAGCTTTAGAAACTACTCAAAACTAAAGCTCTCAATGCTTCTCTTAGATCTTATGATCTACTCTCTTAGATCTTATGGAACACCTCTCCATAGACCTATATTTATATTGAAGGACAATTCCCTTTAACATGTGGAATAAGGAAAACACAAACTAACCTAAATAGAAAACTTCTTTTTCCTATTTCTAGATTTCCTTTTTGTGTTTATCTTAACATATTAAACACTTATTAATATGTTAAGTTTCCACAAGCTTGGAATTATCCAACAATCACCCCCTTAATTCCAACTTGAATTAGGGAGATCAATTTCTTGAACTCCAATTAAGCTCCTCATCTGCTTGAACTTAATTCTTGATAATTGTTGTGTAAGGATGCTGGCCTTCTGCTCAACATCCGGAGTTTGCTTGTATTGACTTAGAACACCAACTGTGTAACACACGTTTAGTCTTGTGTGAAGTCGATACCTCAAACATCCTATGCTTCTTCTGCATTCTGTAACCTTTATCTCTGGTTCATCTTGAGTCGTGTTACACACTTCCATCTTTGTGTCACACATAATTCCTTGAGCATAACTCTCCTCCTTTATCTTGATTCCGTCTGCTCCATGAATCTTGTGATACACTGATTGCTTCGTGTACTTCTTAAAGCTCATCACCTTTAGGACATGATCGAGTATTGTGTTCCATACTCTAGGCGTTTGGTGTAACCCATGCAACGCCTTGTGTAACACATAGACTCGATCTTCTTCTCCGTTCCTTACAAGCTCCCATGCCTTGTTTATTGTGGTAGACTCCAACTCGGCTACCACGGCTTCAACCCATAAGTGGTTCGACATCTTCGACTCAGCTGAGGTAAACTCTCCTCCTCCATCGGTGCAACCTAGATTGAACTTACTTGAGGCAAACTCTCCTCCTCTATCGGTACAACCAAGATTTAATTTATCTGAGGCAAACTCTCCTCCTCTATCGGTGCAACCAAGATTGAACTTACCTGAGGCAGACTCTCCTCCTCTATCGGTATGAACTCTTTTGAACCGATAGAATGCCTCATGATTATTTGCTGGCGTTGGTGGTGTGATTCGTCCACACAAATCTCCAAGCAATAATTTCAAACGAACTCTGGCCTTAGTCGGAAATGAGTCTCCGACTTGCTTCCATGCGATATTTGTGTTACACACGTCTCCTCCGTGTGTTACACTCGGGAATGAGCCTCCGATTTGCTTCCATACGATACTTGTGTTACACACGCCTCCTCCGTGTGTTACACATGAGAATGAATGTCTGATTTGCTTCCCTTCGGGACTTGTGTCACACACGCTTTCTTCTTGTGTCACACTCGACATTCCTTTGACTACCATCTGAAGTCTCGCCTTGTGATCGTCTGAAGGGTTTGCATTTTGACCAGTATCTTCTTCTTCTTCCTCATCTTGATTTATAGCTTCATGATCATCACCTTGACCATTACCTTCTTCTATATCATCCTTATGTGGAAGCTTAAGCATACTTGGCTCACAATCTGCTTGGTTTGTTGTATCTCTACTCACCATTACCTCTCCTGCGACTGGATCACAAAGTCTATAAGCTTCAGAACCCATCTTGGTTCCAAGATTGATCACTCTCTTTGATCTCTCATCTAACTTCTTCAGATGAGTCACACATATATTCTCATGTGCTACACAACCGAATATCCTTAAGTGCTTGACATTAAGTTTCTTGGTCGTGAGACCCTCGTATGGAACTTGATCCTCTTCATGGATCAACTTTAACGTCTTCGTCGCACGAAACATGATCTTAGTTGGGAATGAATGTCTTGTTTGCTCCACTGCTAAACATGTGTTACACACGCTTTCTTCGTGTGTTACACTTGTCATTCCTACAACCATCTCTTCCTTTACCATGTTGTATTCTTCTATGCTTTCTCCTAACGAGGTTGCCTTGGATGCTAGACCTGATATCTTCTCCGCAAAATCATCTACGGTATCGCTATCATGCATCTTCAACCTGTTGAAATCCGTCATTGACGTCTCGAAACTCGCCTTCCTTACACGATCATCTCCATGGTTTCGCGACTTGATGGCATTCCAGATCTCTTTCGATGAGGTTTGTTCTCCCACCTGGAGAATCAAACTGTCGGGCATAGATTGATACAAAAGAGCTATTGCAACATCGTTCTTCTTTTGATCATCCGAACCAGGTTCTATCGTGTCCCACACATCATGAACAATGAGTAACACCTTCATCCTCATCGACCAAACTGTGTAGTTTGTCGACGTCAACATCAGACATTGGATGGATGTAGATCCAAAGTCCGTTGAGTGTGGTGTAGCCCTAGTCACGTCCGCCATCTTGCGTTCGTGATCTCTTAGCAGTCACCAGGATCGAAGCTTCAACTTAAGCTTAGATCGAGTCTCCAACCTGAGGCTCTGATACCAATTCAAGGTCTCTAGAAACAAAGAAATTAATAAGAACAACTTTTCTTATTAGCTTTAGAAACTACTCAAAACTAAAGCTCTCAATGCTTCTCTTAGATCTTATGATCTACTCTCTTAGATCTTATGGAACACCTCTCCATAGACCTATATTTATATTGAAGGACAATTCCCTTTAACATGTGGAATAAGGAAAACACAAACTAACCTAAATAGAAAACTTCTTTTTCCTATTTCTAGATTTCCTTTTTGTGTTTATCTTAACATATTAAACACTTATTAATATGTTAAGTTTCCACAAGCTTGGAATTATCCAACAAGCTTTACTAAGTGAATGATCTATGTATTTCAGATGTCAAACCTAACAAACCTTGATCATGCTGCCCTTCTGTAACGACCTGGATTTTTGGTCTTGGTTTTATGTTTTCCTTAAGTAATTAAATTTCACTAAACCGCCTACTTTCCTTTTGGTTTAATTATTCCAATCTTCTGGTTCTATGATATAAATAAAGCGTGTGTTCTTAATCTACCTAAAACCTAAAGTTGTGAGCCGTCAACGCAGCCATTCCATGATCCATCTTCCCCATCATCTCATTTCTCTTACTCATCCCCATTGTTTCTTGCCTCTCTCGCTCTTCTTCTCCTTCTCTAATCATATTCAATCCTTGCAGACGTTGTTGTCGTAAGTGGAGAAGGATCACCGCCGACGTTAACATGTCATCACTGGAGCCACCGCCATGCCATAAGCAAATCCATGATGTCTTAGATCCATCGTCGTTGCCATGTGTTTCGCTTGCACCGGGTCCGTATGCATAGGACATGGAGAAGAGACGAGTGAGCCGGAGCGAGCCTGTCTCACCACCACCGGAGCTGATTTAGAAGACCATCAACTGTGAGCCATTGATGAGCCAGTCATGTCACCGGAGTTGTAGAGTTCAAGAAGGTTAAGTGCTTCTCTTATTTGTTTCTTGTGCTGCAAGCAATGGCCAATCATTTTTATTTCTTTTTGTAATCGAGTTGTCCTCAATCTATCGTGCTTTTGTACGTGTTGTTACTTGGACGTAACAAACATCACAACTCACTTTCACTCATGTTTCTATAATGTCCGTTCATGAATTTGACTTGTGTTTTAATTGGCTAAACATGTACCAAGATTGTTTCAAGCCCAAACCAACCGGAGAACCAACCCTTTGGAGCGGTGGAATCTGGATCGAATCCTGTTAGACGAGACAGACTGCTCCTGATCGGACCATCTCCGATCTTGGCGAAGGTGAGGGTCTATTCCGTAAATCCCGAACCAGTAATAGAATTCTTTCTATTGTCGTTTAGTTTCGAAACATGTTCTGTCTGTTTGAAATTGAGTCTTGCGTGGTAGTTAGTTCATTCATTGTAAACCGAAACTAGGGGTCTAGAGGATTCAATTATTGATATGATTGGGTGATGTTAAGTGACGGTACATATATATATGTATATACATAGATATGAGTAGGGACTATGTGATGAGGGCGGGGGTTCGGAGACATCCGGGCTATCGACGCATATTTGAAGGCGGGGGTTCGGAGACATCCGGGCTATCGACGCATATTTGAGGGCGGGGGTTCGGAGACATCCGGGCTATCGACGCATATTGAGGGCGGGGGCCCAAAGACGTTTGGGCTATCGACGCATATTGAGGGCGGGGGCTCAAAGACGTTTGGGCTATCGACGCATATTTGTTTGGAGCGCCATGCAGAGACGTTTGCATTCGACGCATAGAGATTACGGGCGGGGGTCCAGAGATGTCTGGGCTAACGACGCATATTATGATGAGATATATCCATAGAGGAGAATGCGGGGCGTATGGATTAGCTATGTGCTATCATCGCATTGATTGTTTGTGTGGTGCTCTAGGCATCGTGTTTGCTCATGTTAGAACTAAACTTCCATAGTGGGAGTTCTATTTACTAAGTCAGTGTTTTGCGTGTTTAGCATCCCATACCTCACTGAGTGACTTCCCTGTTACTCACCCCTCTTTCGTTTCCCCCTTTCAGGTGAGACTGACGATCACGAGTGATCATTTCGGCCTGTGCTTTTTGGGCATTCTTTTCTTTCTTTTTCAGACTTATGGATTTATGATATTATCGATATTTATTCGGACTATTTATTTTATTGTTGAATTTATGGTGTTGAGATTGACGTTTGAGAATTTAATAAATGGAGTTTTCAGAGATTATCATTTTATTATTTCGAAAAATGCGGGTTTCACACCT
>CAJHQP010003380.1:0-68509 GCA_905132765.1 Moricandia arvensis
CAAAAGCATCAGCACTAATTATTTAAAATTACATTTAAATTAGAAAAGGCCTAAACCAAAAGAACATGACACATATAAAAGAAAGCTCTCCACTTTTTTTTTTGGGTCCAAGGTTCCCTAAGGTGAATTTCTGCGATCTTAGTTTGTCATGTGTATGTGAACAATGATTTTTGTTTTTAATTGCTTTCAAGTTAAAAATTATTATGCGATGTACATGCAACGTTGTGTTTAGCTGGAGAGAGTTAATAATTAATATATACTCCATCTGTTTTAAATTAAATGTTATCTTAGTACTTTTTTGTTTTATAAAAGGTGTTTTATTTACCCCGAGTTAGGAGGATATGGTATTTCATTCAAGCGTGCAGAAAGCCCACAAATTGTCAATTTTGAAACCGAATATGACTTTTGTCAAAGATGTGTTCGTAGTTATATAAGAAGATACAGATATGTGCAAAGCTGTAAAAACTTTATTTGTCGTTGCTCTTTTGTATTCACTGGTCCATGAAGCCATAAAGGATGTCGAGTATGAATTAATTAATTAATTACTTTTTGTTTTTGGTGTATTTTACGATTTGGTAACCACATGTTAATTAGCCATAAGGAAAGATTACCAATTGGTGGTTAAATAGTGCTACACTAGTATACATGACGGGGTTTGAACATCTATTTGGAAATAGTTTTCTATCAATAACATATATTATCTAGAGTTTGAACTCAGGGTGATAACTCAAAGGGAATATTAGAACACTCTCATTGTTAAGAGCTTTGATGAATATCTCAAACCAAATATATCAATATTTTAACAAACCTTTGTTAGATAATTAAGTTTTAGTTAAAAAGAACCACTAAATAATAGATAATGGTGTTGGGATTTCTCATGAATTTCTTAAAATAACTCCTTTCAAAACTCTCTCATTTTCTCATTTCTTTTTCTATTGTTTTTATTATAAATTAACTGGATGAGCTGCACAAAATGTAAATATACAAATTACAATAGATGAATATATTGGGGATATATACATTATATATAATAGGATAATGATAAACGTGTTGATATCTTTGTAATCCTAGTTAGATAAGGACAAATCTCCTTGTTGAGATAGGCATTACGTTCCTTCTCGAGTTGTATATATACTCAGCCATTGGCTTCTAATAAAACAAGCACATACAATACATAAATCTACATGGTATCAGAGCAGAAGATCCTAAAATTCTGATCTTTCTGTTCTTTTTTTTTTTTTTTTTTTTTTTTTTTTTCGTAAAGAGTCATGGCAGAGATAGCGAGTGCGAGTGCTACAGCCGGACAAAAGAAGGATGATGCGACGTCAAGCTCGCCTTATTTGTTGTATGGTTCCGACAATCCAGGAGCCATGATTTCCTCTGTTCAGTTGAATGGGGAGAATTATAATGAATGGTCGTCAGAGATGGTCAACGCTCTGCAAGCCAAACGAAAATTAGGTTTCGTTAAAGGAACTCTGAAGAAGCCTGACGAAAACAGTCCAGATCTAGAAAACTGGTTAACGGTTAATTCTATGATAGTGGGTTGGATTCGAGCGTCTATTGAACCAAAGGTGCGCTCCACGGTTACTTATATTACTGATGCGTATCAGTTGTGGGAAGATCTGAAGCAGAGGTTTTCCGTGGGGAACACGGTTCGAGTTCATCAGATTAAAGCTCAGCTTGCTTCATGTCGACAAGATGGACAATCCGTTTTGGATTATTTTGGCAAACTCTCGACCTTGTGGAAAGAATTGCAAGTGTATCAACCAATTCATACTTGTACGTGTGGAGCTGCCACAGCTATGGCTAAAGAAAGAGAACATGAGAAAATACATCAATTTGTGATGGGTTTAGATGACTCACGTTTTGGAAACATATCTACACACGTGATTGGTCTAGATCCTTTACCTTCCCTTGGCGAAATATATAATAAGATGGTGAGAGAAGAACAGAAGCTAGCTTCTGCACGAACTCGCGATCAACAACAAGAGGCGGTAGGATTTCTTGCACGCCAAAATTCAAACTCTTCACGAAAAGACTCTGCAAACGATTCAGCATCAAACAAAGGAGACAACTCAATCTTGCGTCCTCGGTCGATTTGTTCCCACTGTGGTCGCACGGGTCATGAAAAGCGCGATTGCTGGCAAATCATAGGCTTTCCTGACTGGTATAATGAGCGCAGTGGCGGTCGCGGACAAGGTACTGCCAGAGGAAGAGGTCGTGGAACGAATAGTCGAGGACGTGGTCAAGCAAATGTGGCTCAAGCTACAAGCTCTAATTCCTCCATTCCAGAGCTTACTTCCGATCAATGGAAAGTGCTCAGTCAAATGATACAAGAGAAAGCGGGTAATCCAGTCTCTGATAAGTTGTCGGGTAAGGAAAATATGGGTGATGTCATTCTAGACAGAGGAGCGTCACACCATATGACAGGAAATCTTAATTTGTTGACTGATATTGAGATGATTTCACCATGTTCTATTTCCTTTGCCGATGGAAACAGAACTTTTGCAGTAAAGATGGGAACGTGCTTCTTGTCTAATAAAATAAAACTGCAAAAAGTGCTCTATGTTCCTAACCTGAACTGCACTTTGATATCGGTTTCAAAACTTTTAAAGCAAGCAAATTGTTTTGCGACCTTTACTGATACAATTTGCGTTTTGCAGGACCGTTTTTCGAGGACTCTGATTGGTGCCGGTGAAGAACGTGATGGTGTGTATTACTTTACGGATCTGGTTTCAGCGAAGAGTCATCGGGCAGTCGGCGGTTCTGATCATGTCTTGTGGCATCAACGTTTGGGCCATCCTTCGTTTTCTGTGTTTTCAGATTTATCTTTTGTTTCTAAGCCTGCTAGCTCAAGTCCGTGTGACACTTGTTTTCGAGCAAAGCAAACACGTGAAGTTTTTTATGAAAGTATGAATAAAACAACAGAGTGTTTTTCTCTTATTCATGTCGATGTTTGGGGTCCCTATAGAGTGCCTTCTTCTTGCGGAGCAGTGTACTTTCTAACAGTAGTAGACGATTTTTCCAGGGCCGTGTGGACGTTCCTTCTTCTGGAAAAATCAGAAGTCAAAGACGTTTTAAAGAAATTCTTGGCATATACTGAGAAACAATTCAAGAAACCAGTAAGGATGGTACGAAGTGACAATGGAACAGAGTTCTTGGTTCTATCGTCCTATTTCAAAGATCTGGGTATCATTCATCAAACTTCATGTGTTAACACTCCACAACAAAATGGTCGTGTGGAAAGGAAACACAGACACATCTTAAACGTTTCTCGAGCTCTTCTTTTCCAAGCAAATCTTCCGGTTAAGTTTTGGGGAGAAGCAGTGCTCACTGCTGCATATTTGATTAATAGAACTCCATCTTCAGTTCTCAACGGTCGCTCACCATATGAAATCCTTCACGGTACTAAACCAGATTACAAAGCTCTGCGGGTCTTTGGTTCAGCATGCTACGTTCATAGAGCTTCCCGGGATAAGGATAAATTCGGTCAGCGAAGTCGTTTGTGTGTGTTCGTTGGTTACCCCTTTGGCAAGAAAGGTTGGAAAGTCTTTGACATTGAACGCAACGAGTTTCTTGTGTCTCGGGATGTAGTTTTTCGTGAAGATTTGTTTCCATTTGCAGAATCAAAACCTGCACCAACAGTCACGCCTGCAGTGGACAACGTTAGTGATGAAGATTGGATTGTTAACCCGTTAGACGAAAGGGGGAGTGATGGTGCTCCAGTAAGTTCACTGGAACCAGAAACAGAGCATCCTACTCCATTAGTCTCGACCACTCTTCCTCCTGTCTCTGAGATAGTTGCTGCTCCAGACTCTTCTTCATCACAGGTTGTCTCGACTTCATCTCCAAGCCCACGACATCTCAGATAGTCTCGACTTCTGCTGCAGAAACAACAATCCCTGCAACACTTGGTAGGGGTCAACGTGAGAAAACAAAGTCTGTAACACTTCGTGATTATGTTCTCTACAACACAACAGCTGATTCCGATAGTAATACACACTATTTCGTCTCTTCATCCTCCACATTGGAGCCCTCGTCATCGGTCCCCGGTAAGTCCTTGTATCCCTTATCTGATTACATCACTGACGAGCAGTTTTCTACTAGCCATCGCGCTTTTTTAACAGCTATCACCAACTCCACTGAACCAAAGAATTTCAAAGATGCTATGCAACTTGAAGTGTGGAGAAATGCAGTTGGCAAAGAAGTAGTCGCTCTCGAAGAAAGTAACACTTGGGATATCACCGACTTACCACCTGGAAAAGAAGCTATTGGCTGTCTGTGGATTTTCAAAATCAAGTATAATGCAGATGGTACAGTCGAAAGATATAAAGCTCGGTTGGTTGTCAATGGTAACAGTCAAGTTGAGGGAGAAGACTATAAAGAGACCTTTGCTCCAGTAGTTAAAATGACAACAGTTCGAGCTTTATTACGGCTTGTTGCAGCAAAACAATGGGAAGTGTACCAAATGGATGTCCAAAATGCATTTCTTCATGGGGATCTTGAAGAAGAAGTATACATGAAACTTCCTCCAGGTTTTCGACATTCTCATCCTAACAAAGTGTGTAAACTACGGAAGTCCTTGTACGGCTTGAAACAGGCCCCTAGATGTTGGTTTAAGAAGCTCTCTGATGCCTTAATACGCTTTGGATTTACTCAGTCCTATGAGGACTACTCTCTGTTCTCATATGAGCGCAATGGTGTAGAGCTTCGGGTTCTGGTGTATGTTGACGATTTACTCATTTGTGGCAACAATCCTCATATGTTGCAAAGATTCAAAGAGTATCTAAGCAAGTGCTTTGCAATGAAGGACTTGGGAAAGCTAAAATATTTTCTTGGAATAGAAGTTAGCAGAGGTCCGGAGGGTATTTTTCTTTCTCAGCGAAAGTATACTCTCGACATTATTGCGGACACAGGCAACCTTGGTTCCAGACCGGTTTCCACTCCTCTCGAGCAGAATCATCAGCTCGCTAAATCTACAGCTCCTCTTCTTACCGATCCAACCAAGTATCGTCGTTTATTGGGTCGATTGATCTATCTACTTAATACTCGTCCTGAGTTATGTTACTCAGTTCACTTACTCTCTCAGTTCATGCAAGCTCCCACTGAAGAACACTGGTCTGCGGCACTTCGGGTTGTACGTTATTTGAAGGGATCACCAGGCCGAGGTATACTTCTTAATTCAAACAATGATCTCACACTTACCATATACTGCGACGCGGATTGGAGCGGCTGCCCTTTGTCTCGACGTTCCTTAAGTGCATATGTTGTCATGCTTGGTGGATCACCCATTTCCTGGAAGACAAAGAAACAAGGTACAGTTGCAATGTCATCGGCTGAGGCGGAATACCGTTCAATGGCTCTTGCTTTAAAAGAAACAAAGTGGATACGTCGTCTCCTTCAAGAGCTTGGTGCAGAACAACATCAGCCTACCCGTTTCTTTTGTGACAGTAAAGCTGCTATACATATTGCAGCAAATCCGGTGTTTCATGAGCGTACGAAGCACTTAGAACGAGATTGTCATTTAGTTCGAGATGCTGTCAGTGATGGCATCATTGTTACCCAGCACATTAGTTCAGATTCTCAAGTTGCAGACATTTTGACGAAGGCACTGGGACGAGTACCATTTGAGACCATCATGTCCAAGTTGGGTGTTGTTAATCCACACGCTCCAACTTGAGGGGGAGTATTGGGGATATATACATTATATATAATAGGATAATGATAAACGTGTTGATATCTTTGTAATCCTAGTTAGATAAGGACAAATCTCCTTGTTGAGATAGGCATTACGTTCCTTCTCGAGTTGTATATATACTCAGCCATTGGCTTCTAATAAAACAAGCACATACAATACATAAATCTACAGAATATATGTAATCAATTAAAAATATATTAGTTTTTAAAAATACTATGGATCATGGGTGTATGACTCTTTCTGTCTTCTCCCATGGGACTACATATACTGATCCACATATTTGTAAGTCTCTGGAAGAACATGATGTGCTACAAAAAACATAGCATGCAGAAAGTAACTTATAAATTAGCACTTGGGCTTGCAAGCCAATTTGAAATTTTCAATTAATTGAATCTCTACGTACAAAACTAGATACCCGATCAAAGAGGAGTGCCACATATATAAATTAACATAACTAAACTAAGAAACGAACTACACCAACCAACAAAAATAAGATAATCCTAAAAAGGGGCAACACTTCAAGAAAACAAAAATAACAACCACAAAAAAAATAAAAACCAAAACATTACACTCTGTCTTCCCCTTTTTTATCCCAACAAAAGCATCCTCGTTTGTTCTTTTGTAATACCGCTTCTATTGTTCCCTCCTTTCACAAGGAAGGGCGTAGAAGAATCCAACATTATACAGTTCTATAACCGTACAAGAAAACCTTTAAATCTCATCATTAAAACAAACACAAAGGGAAGCTAAATGGGTATCAAGTTCTTGTTGCTTCTTTGCCTCCTGACCCTGGCTGTAGTTGCTCAATCAGCCAATGTCACGTGGTCCCTGACCAAATCTTGTGTCAATGGAGAAGGTTGCATTGGAGATGATGATGGGCTTGAGTCTTTGATGGATTCTGAGACCAATAGGAGGCAACTAGCTGCAAGGCGCAGGTACATCAGTTACGGTGCACTCAAGAAGAACAATGTGCCATGCAGCCGTCGTGGCCGGTCTTACTACGATTGCAATAAGAGGAAAAGGGCTAACCCCTACAGGCGTGGATGCAGCGCTATCACGCATTGCTACAGGCAGACTTCTTAATTTGAATAAAGATTTTACAAACAATATAAAGAAGCGAGAGTGCAAAGAATGCGTAAATTAAAAAAAAGTAAAAAGAAAAAAAAGAGCTCACATGTTTCTTCTACGTACGGTTCTAGACTTTTTTATTTTATCTTTGATATCGCCCGTTTTTTTTTCTCGTAATTATACTTTCACATTTATGATCATGATGCATATACGCTCAGTTTATCTGTTGTTATCCTTTTATATTTATCGACAAATTATTGTGTTTTGTTTACGTCTATTAGTAAGTGTTGTTTCAATACATTGTTACTTATGTTAAATAATACTCCTTCCGTTTTTTCATATTTGACGTTCTAAGATCATGCATATAGATTAAGAAACATTTAATTTTGTTTTATTTTTTAAATAAAAACATCATTAATTATTTACCTAACCACAATTCAACCAATAACAAAATAGTAGTTATAATATTATTGGTCATTTAACATTAATTATTATTAAATTTTAAATAAAAAATTGAAAACGTCAAATAATTTAGAACAAAAAATTTCTCTAAACGTCAAATATAAAAAAACGAAGGGAGTAAACTTTATAAATGGGAGAGAAAATGGACATAAAAATTGGAATTGTTCACGACGTTTACATTGTATGACTGTATCTATATCTTCAAATATAAGTCAAAATTTAGACGACCTTAGAGCATGTACATTGAGGGTTCATAAAGGGTTTATAAGGAGGGTTCACACAGTTTTCTAGATGAACAGTGATGAACTTGTGGCTTTGGGGTTCTGCCTGGTGAACCCGTATCACCACTGTTCCGCGGGCCCCACGATACGTGGCGATCCGCGATTGGCCTATCTTTTTTTTTTTTTAAAACAAAAAAGAAAAACAAAAAATTTAATAATAAAAAAAAGAAAAGATGAACCGAAGGGGGTTTATCATTATCCAAGAAGACCCTCAATATCATAATTAATCCAAGACGGCCTTTAATATCATAATTAATCCAAGACGACCATTAGTATCATTTTGTAGATCCTTTTTTGCATTTATAAATTAATGTTAGACCAAACAAACTAACTCACATGGTATCGCCATTGATTCAAGTACAATATCCCTACTGTTATGTATGTATCACCTTCGAAGCATTTCTTCTACAGATTATTCACTATTTTCACAAATCCTTGTTGAGACCATAATCTGGTTGTACTAGGCTTCAAATGATGACAAGTGGAGAGAATATTTATACTAAATGCAGTTATAGTATAACGATCATATATGTGAGGTGTATAAATTTATTATTATATTTTGACTAACTATTCATATCCATGTATAGTTATTATTATACTTTGACTAAGATTTAATATCTTTCAATTTTTAGAAATGGTTTAATACATATATATCTCACTGATAAAACTTAATTATATAATTTTCAAATCTTTCCAAAGTAAATAAAAATATTCTCATAATAATTCACACCAACTTTTGACGCGTTTTCTTTTCATGTGTAGTTCAAGAATCTCCACATATTACAATTTTCTATTATTCTTACAAAAACATAAAACATAAATTATGTGTGCATTCAAACAAATAAATGTTAGCATACGGAATCACCAATTCCGCACTAAACACTCAAGTGTTAGTTGTTCTACGGATATTCGATTGTACAATAGGACTTGAAGAACATAATGAATCTAGAATAAATAAATGTAACATTCAATAAAACCTAAACTAATAAGCTTATGAATACAATTTTAAAGAAGGAGAAAGGGTACAACAACAACATCTAATATCTTCCCTCTTTTTACTAATTCTTATGCAACTAAAAGTTGAAACCATATTTTGGTTATACAGTATTAGTACTTAGGCTTCGAATGATGACAAGTGTAAAACATATCGGTAATAAATGCAGTTCCTATAACTATCATATAATGGATGTGTATAAAATTATTATTATATTTTGACTAATTGTTCATATTCATGTATATTTATTATTATACTTTGACCAATTTTTCATTCCTTTTATATAAAAAAAAATATTTTATACATATATCTCTGATTGATAAAAGCACTTATATAATTTTCAGAATTTTGCAAATAGAAAAATATTCTCACATTAAATCACACCAAATTTGAGTATTTTTATTTCACATGTGGTTCATGAATCTCGCACAGATTTCTATCTTCTGTTACTTTTTATGAAAAAACATAAAAATTTATGTGTGAATGCAGAGAAAGAAATGTCGGACATATTAGATCACCAATTCCACATTAAACACTCAAGCATATGTTGTTCTTCAGATAATAAATTACAATAAGACTGAAGAACATAACAAATCTAGAATGAATAGATGTAATATCCAATAAAACCTGAATAAGTTTATGAAAACAATGTTAAACGAGGAGAAGCGAAAACAACAACATATAATTTCTTCACTTTTTTCACAAATCATTATGCAATTGATTGTTGAGACCATATTTTGGTTATAAAGTATTGGGCTTCGAATGATAACAAGTGTAAAGCATATGTGTAATAAATTCATTTCATATACTATCATATATGTGATGTGTATACATTTATTATTATATTTTGACTAACTATTCATATTCATGTGTATTTATTATTATACTTTGACTAATTTTTCATTTCTTTTAGATTTTTTTTCTAAATTGTTTAATTCATTAATTTCTGATTGATAAAACAATAATATAATTTTCTGTTTTTTTTTTATGGATAGAAAAAAATATTCTCACATTAAATCACACCAAATTTGATGACTCTCTTCATGTGCAGTTCATGAATCTTGCACATGTTAATATTTTCTTTTGTTATTTTTATTTAAAAAAAAACATTTTAAAAATTATGTGTGAATCCAGACAAAGAAATGTCTGGAATATTGAAACACCAATTCCACACTAAACATTTAAGCGTATGTTGTTCTTCAGATATTCGATTACAATAGGACTTGAAAAACATAAAGAATCTAGAATGAATAAATGGAACATCCAATAAACCCTTGATAATTATTAACCCAATGTTAATGAGGGGTAACGAAAACAACAACATAGATATATGGAGCCATGATTTTACTTAGCCACAAGCAGCACTCACAAATCTTAGCTTCCATTAACGAATATATAGTTTATAAAATTAAAATTTAGCTAACATATTCATTTTAAATTAAAAAACATATTTATTTTAAACAGAGTTCATGAGCTATTAGGTAGAGGAGGCGGGATCAGACTCTGAAGCTCGAGGAGAAGTCAACGGAAAGAGGACGAGAAGCTGAGGCTTCGGATCCGTCGGAGTTGACGACGGCGACGGGTGCAAATAAAACCCTTTCTCTCTTATCTCTCTCTCCTCAACGTCGGAGTCTCCAGCGCTAGGGCTCGGTGTAAACGGGTCATGCACGAGAGGAGTGTCAGGGCTGGTGAGAACCTGAGACTGAAAGTTGAGGACGCTTGGGGAGACTCTCTCGGTTAAACCGGAACGTACCGGGTTGATCTTGAGATGCTTCTTGGAGTTGCCGCGGCGTTGGTAGAGGCTGGAGGAAGAAGAAGAAGAAGACTGGTTCTTGTTATGGACGGGTCTGAGTGGAGGGAGTAAGAACCTTGGAGGCAAGGGGGAGTTAGGATTCACGGAGGGTCCGGTGAGCATCTCGACGATTTGTGGGAGGGAAGAGGAGTCGACACCGACGAGGGTGATGGACTCGGTTCTGGTGATATAGGGTCGAGGGCTGGTGGTTTTTGTGATGGTCATGATATTGCTTGGTGGAGAAGACAAGCTTTTTGTGTCATCTTTGTTTTTTGGGGAGTTCTTCATTGGATCACGCGTTGAGAGAAAGAGGTTTTGGTGTTTTATTGTGAATAGAACCTGGAATGGTGATGCATATTTATACTAGTGGAGGAGAAACTTCACAAGTGTTACCGTTCACACAAAAGCGGGATGGGGTATATTTTGTAAAATAACGCATTAGTTTTTGTTTGTTTCTTCTACTTTTCTCAATACCATAAATGTTATTATAGCTTGGGTTTGACTTATGGTGTCTTATCTTGAATAGATATGCACTTTTCTTTTAAATTATTATTATTTTATTACTATTCAGTTTAATGTTTGTGCATTTTTACTTGTTTATAATAGTAACTGAAGTTATTTTAGCATTTTATGTTATTTTAGTAATTATTCATATAGTATTAAAGTCAAATATATTGATCGAATCAAAAAACGAATAAGTATCTAAATACTGATTATAATAGTTTTGAAATATTCAAATGTCTAAAATTTTAACTAAGCATGTCTCTTTTACGGGCACACATATTTTTTTTGAAACTCTTTTCCGTTAAGCAAGTGAAGTTAAAATCCACTATTATTATAATGACTTAAGATTTTCATTAAATAGTCAAAATTACCCAAAAATAATTCACTCTTAAATTAGTTTTAAAAAGTATTTGAATATTTATATAGAATTATATAAAGTATTCAATTTGTATATATATATTATCGGAGATATTCAAAATTATTTGAAAAATCCTATTAAATCAGAATCAATTTTTTTTTTTCTTCTTGATATTAGACAGTTACAAATATTACTATCCAAACAAAACCAAAACCGAACAAGTCCAAATTATTGTTGACTTCATATGGTTCTTAGTCTTACTAAGAATAAGTTGTTCCAAGTGGTCAACGTCCTCACGTCAAACTTTCTTTTTTTCCAGAGTAACTAGCTGCTCTCACGCGCCGTATGTTCAATGCAGGTGATGATGTGCTTGACTTTTTCAATATCACTTTCTCTTGACGATTTTATTAGACATGCAAAGAATGCTACTACTTTCCAAAACTGTATAAATCATCTACCTTTTGAGACAAACAACTCTGCAATTCAATATCTATGAATCTATGATAGATCTTGTGAGGGTTAGTCAACACAAAATCTAATTTCTGACTACTTAAGAATTAAGATAGAAGTGCATCTTGATATGTTGATTACTCTGTAGATACGTTTTATTACTTCTCTATAAATTGACTAAGAATATGATAAGGGGACAGCCTGGACAGTAATCTTTCTTCAATATCGTAATCTTTTGGTCAACTACAATTAGATACTCCCTCCGTTTCTGAATAAGTGTCACTTTGACACTTTTCACGGAGATTAAGAAACACGTATAATATACTAATATATCCCTAATAAATGTATAATTAATTAAATGAAAATAATTTAAATAAAATTCTATTGGTTATTCAAAAGGGTAAAAGTTAGATTTAATGTACAAAATTACATTGGGATTGTAGAATGACACTTTTTTGAAACAAAATTAAAAACCTAAAGTGACACTTATTACGAAACAGAGGGAGTATTAAGTTTCAAAAAAACTATAATTAGATATTAAATTAATTCTGGCATGCATTGGTTGTTTGGAATGAGCTGTAATTTATATTTTTTTGCTTGTGGCTGCAAATAATTTTGATGTTAGATTTTGGATGTAAGTTTAGAAAATCTAATGCCTTATATATAAATTTCTAAATCCAAAAATAAGTTTTTTATGTATATTACTTTCTATAACCAAAAATAAAGAAAAAGGAAAAAAAATATGTAGCTGTAAATAAATATTTACAAAGTATAACTAGAAAACAGTTATGTTTTAGAAATAATTTGGTTGTGGAAAAAATCTACAACACTTTTAAAGTATTTGCCAATCAATCCATATCGAATTAAGAAATCACGATCGAGTGTGACTTAGCAAGAATATTTGCACGCCTTTTTCTATTGGGTCGAGTCATATGTTTCAGCTTTAGCAAATTAACATCCGTGAAGGTAAAGACTTGTTTTATACGGAAACACATATTTACTATACTGTATCAGTTAATCCGTCAGTGTTGGTAAAAGTACACTTAATACTAAAAGTGGATTACTCTTTGAAAGAGTACTATGTACTTCAATTCACCCGAGTTCAAAATATTTTTTTGACTAATACCATAAATAGCTTAACCAAATGTTATTAAAATACAAAATAAATATTTGAAACAAAACTCAAAAGTCAGATTTTTCATATAGATGTGATTTTATTTTAATAGAAAATTCAAACTCCATTAAAATTATTTTAACATATTTTCAAGTCTTGCCTATTATAATAAACTAAAATGAAGTGAATTATAGAGTAGGAGTATTTGAGAAAAATACTTTTTATGAGAGAGTATTTAAGCGTTTGATCGGTTTGAGATAAACTTATCTTATGTTTTTATATGACAAAGTTCAATTTCACATATTTTCACTTAATCTCACATATTCGCTACTCTTAATGAATTAATAAAATTCTTTTTCCTTGTTCATGTGTTTTGCCCCACAAATCAAATTTAGAATTGTAACTTTTAGATTTCAAATATTGACTGTTATTGTTTAAAAATAACTTAGTATAACTAGATACAATGTACCAAATTGTACCATTTTTTATTATAACTTGATATAATTAGAACAAGTTGTACATTGTCCGAGTATGGAAATTTAGTAGAACTGTTTTTTTCTTTGGATTCTAGTTTTACTTTTGCGTTTTTTTTCATCATAATTGACTCGATTTGTTGAATTATACACAAAATCGAAAAACTAATATTAAAATCTAAAGAATAGAAGACATCAAAGGAGAATAAGAGTGATTTTGCTCTCCATATGTTGGGCCAGAATGGGCCAATTCGTTAGCCCAAATAGCAGTGATTTTATAACCAATATATTTTGGAGAATTAGATGCATTTTATAAAAGTAACTTTGTTAGCTAGAGTACAGTGGCAGTCACTGATCAGCTAACAATAATCCAACAGAGCAAGCACAAACGAAACTGAAATTCAAAAATTCAAAATCAAATTCTCACTTCACGAGCGAGAAAATATCTAACGATTTCGTCTCATCGTCTCTCTCTATTCGCTCTCTCTCGTCTTCTCATCTGCAATGTCTTCCACACGAAAGAGCACTAAGAGATCACGATCTGAGCCTCAATCGCTCAAGAAGCAAGCGCCGAAGGCAAAACTACCGGACGATTTGGAGGATCACGATGTTTCCAGGTCCGTTCTCTCATCTCCTTCCTCCTCGTTTCTTCTGATTTTAAGCTAGATCGTGACTCTTGATCGATTTCCGTGTGGATTGTGCAGCGATCTCAAAGGAATCATGTCGGCGTTGCAGCAAATCAGAGAGAAAGCACACGAGGATGGCCGTAAGAAGAAAGAAGAAAGCATCTCCAGGTGATAATACTTAGAAGAATCAAAGTTCGATTTCATCTACTATGCGATTCTAAATCTCTTTCCGATCATATGCATTTTATGTTAAAAGCACGTGTTTTGCAAGGTTGGCCGGTGGTCTTCATTACGGCTAGGCGGTGCCGTAAATTTTGAAGGAGAAGAAGTCAAAAATGGAAGCTTCATCTTTCCACAAAAATGGCTGCCACCAACCTCACCTTCCTCTATAAATACCAAGCCTTGGAGGAAGCATTCGATCATCCAAAAATCCCAAAATCACAAAGAGAAGTGAGGAAGAAGAAGAAACGTGAGAGAAGAAAAAAAAAAAAAAAAAAAAAAACTTTTTCTTTTCATTTCTGGTATATTTCCTTACGGGTATTTGGGATCGGGTTGAGAGAGAATTATTTAGAGAGTTTGTTATTTTTTCATTTTATAACGAGAGAATTATTATTGTTTTCTCCGTTATAATTGAGAGGTTGTAACTCCTATTATTTTCCTCGGAATAAATTTTTCTACCTTGTCCGTGGTTTTTCCCCTTTGGGGTTTTCCACGTTAAATCCGGTGTTCCATTTATTGCACTATTTCTCAAATTATTAGCTGCGACCCTGCTCTATCCGGTCCGATTTCTACAACAAGTGGTATCAGAGCATAGGTTCTGGAAGAAGCAATGGCGGCAAAATTTGAGATCGAAAAATTCAACGGCAGCAATTTTGCGCTGTGGAAGTTGAAGATGAAGGCTATTTTGAGGAAAGATAGCTGCTTAGTGGCCATTAGTGAAAGGCCGGCTACATACACGGATGATGATAAGTGGAACGAGATGGACGGGAATGATATTGCAAATCTTCACCTTGCACTTGCAGATGGAGTGTTGTCAAGCATTGAGGAGAAGAAGACTGCAAAGGAGATATGGGATCACCTTGCAAAATTGTACGAGGCCAAGTCGCTGCACAACAAAATTTTCCTTAAGAGGAAGCTTTATACTCTACGGATGGCGGAATCTACTTCAGTGACGGAGCACATCAACACCTTGAATACTTTATTTTCTCAACTCACTTCGTTGAGCTATAAAGTAGAATCACAGAAGCGTGCTGAGCTTCTACTTCAAAGTCTACCAGATTCATATGATCAACTCATCATCAACTTAACAAATAATGTCTCCACCGACAGTCTAGTCTTTGACGATGTTGCAGTTGCGGTTCTGGAAGAAGAAAGTCGGCGCAAAAGTAAGGAAGACAGACGAGAAACTCCACAAGTGGAGGCATTGACGGTGATGAGAGGAAGATCAATGGAGCATGGCTCAAGTGGGAGTCACAAACATGGTAGATCAAAGTCAAGAAGTAAGAAGATTTATAAATGCTACCACTGTGGCAAGAAGGGTCACTTGAAGAAGGATTGTTGGGAATTAAAGAATTCCAACCCTCAAGGAAATGTTGCAAACACTTCAGATAATGGAATAGCTCTGTGTTGTGAAGCAGCAATTTCAAGCGAAAACAGGAGAAGGTTCGCTGATATATGGTTGTTCGACTCAGGAGCTACATATCACATGACCTCTAGAAGAGAATGGTTCCATCAATATGAACCCATCTGTGGAGGATCTGTGTACAGTTGCAATGATCATGAACTTAAGATTGTTGGCACTGGATTCATTCAACTGAAGTTGTATGATGGTACAATTCGTACTATTCATGAGGTGCGGCACGTGGAAGGCCTGAAAAAGAATTTATTATCTGTAGGGCAACTTGATGATCTTGGTTGCAAAGTTGAAGTCGAGAATGGAACTCTAAGAGTAATTAGAGGAGCAATTGTGCTTATGAAAGGAGAGAAGATAGCTGCGAAGTTATACATGTTAAAAGGAGAAACTCTGTCAGAATCAGAAGCATCTGTTGCTTCAAGTTGTTCCAGTGAGAAGGCTACAACGGTGTGGCATCAGAAACTTGGGCATATGTCGGAACAAGGCATGAAAATTCTTGCAGAGAAGAAGTTACTTCCGGGTCTCACAAATGTATCATTATCCTTTTGTGAGCATTGTATTACAAGCAAGCAGCATCGGTTGAAGTTTAGCACATCGAGTTCTAGAAGTAAAACTGTTCTAGAATTGGTTCACTCTGATGTGTGGCAAGCACCAGTTACATCACTAGGAGGAGCGAAGTACTTTGTGTCCTTCATCGATGACTACTCTAGGAGATGTTGGGTGTATCCTATCAAGAGTAAGGCGGATGTGTTTTCAGTCTTCAAAGTTTTCAAAGCACGGGTGGAACTCGAATCTGAGAAGAAGATCAAGTGTTTGAGGTCAGATAATGGAGGTGAATACACTGGTGATGCATTTAGCAAATTCTGTAAAGAAGAGGGCATCAAAAGGCAGTTCACTACATCATACACTCCTCAATAAAATGGAGTGGCAGAGCGGATGAACAGGACTCTGTTAGAAAGAACAAGAGCAATGTTGGGAGCTGCAAGCTTAGAGAAGAAGTTTTGGGCAGAAGCAGTCAACACCGCCTGTTATGTGATAAATCGGTCGCCATCAACTGCAATTGAGTTGAAGACACCGATGGAGATGTGGACAGGAAAGCCAGTAGATTATTCAGACCTCCATATATTTGGGAGCCCAGTGTACGTGATGTACAATAACCAAGAAACTACAAAACTAGATCCAAAATCTAGAAGGTGCTTGTTCTTGGGATATGCTGATGGAGTGAAGGGGTATCGCCTGTGGGATCCCACTGCCCACAAGGTTATAATCAGCAGGGATGTTATCTTCACAGAAGATAAAAAGATTGAGGAAGAAATTTACATGCTCCAACCAGAAGGTTTTGAAGAAAAAGAAAAGGAGAACTTGGTTTGCAGGTTAAACAAATCTCTGTACGGTCTAAAGCAGGCGCCAAGATGTTGGTACAAGAGATTTGATTCCTTCATTATGAGCCTTGGATACAGCAGACTCCATGCAGACCCTTGCGCATATTTCAAGAGGTTTGGTGAAGGAGAGTTCATTACATTGCTGCTGTATGTAGACGACATGTTGATAGCAGGCCCCAACAATGATCGTATCAATGAATTGAAGGCACAGTTGGCTAGGGAGTTTGAGATGAAGGACTTGGGACCAGCAAACAAGATTCTAGGGATGCAAATTCACCGAGACAGAAATAATAGGAAGATTTGGCTTTCACAGAAGAATTATTTGAAGAAAATCTTGCGGAGGTTCAACATGCAAGATTGTAAGCCAATTTCTACCCCACTTCCTATTAATTTCAAGTTATCCTCCAATATGTGTCCTAGCAGTGAAGAAGGAAGGATGGAAATGTCTCGAGTACCGTATGCATCAGCAGTGGGTAGCTTAATGTTCGCAATGATTTGTACACGACCTGACATTGCACAAGCAGTGGGAGTAGTAAGTCGGTACATGGCGAACCCTGGTAAAGAGCACTGGAATGCCGTTAAGAGGATCCTAAGATATATTCAGGGTACCTCGGATGTTGCATTATGTTATGGAGGATCAGACTTTGTTGTCAGAGGCTATGTTGATTCAGATTATGCAGATGATCTGGATAAAAGCAAATCCACAACCGGATATGTGTTTGCACTTGCTAGCGGATCTGTAAGCTGGGTTTCAAAACTACAATCAATTGTGGCGACATCAACAACTGAAGCAGAATATATAACAGCTACACAAGCTAGTAAAGATGCAATGTGGTTGAAGATGGTGATGGAGGAACTCGGGCACAAACAAGAGACAATTTCTCTTTTTTTGTGACAGTCAGAGTGCCGTGCATCTTGCAAGGAATCCAGCCTTTCATTCAAAAACCAAGCATATTCGAGTCCAGTATCACTTCGTTCGTGAGAAAGTGGAAGAGGGCACGATAGATATGCAGAAGATTCATACAAAAGAAAACATAGCAGATTTTTGACGAAAGCAGTCAGTACTGACAAGTTTATTTGGTGTCGATCCTCTTGTGGCCTGATGGAGACGTAAGCAACATGGAATGGCAAGGTAGAAAGAATGGTGTGAAGATCCGATTGATCCTCAATCAAATCTTCAAGTGGGAGATTGTTAAAGCACGTGTTTTGCAAGGTTGGCCGGTGGTCTTCATTACGGCTAGGCGGTGCCGTAAATGTTGAAGGAGAAGAAGTCAAAAATGGAAGCTTCATCTTTCCACAAAAATGGCTGCCACCAACCTCACCTTCCTCTATAAATACCAAGCCTTGGAGGAAGCATTCGATCATCCCAAAATCCCAAAATCACAGAGAGAAGTGAGGAAAAAGAAGAAACGTGAGAGAAGAAGAAAAAAAAAAAAAACTTTTTCTTTTCATTTCGGGTATATTTCCTTACGGGTATTTGGGATCGGGTTGAGAAAGAATTATTTAGAGAGTTTGTTATTTTCTCCTTTTATAACGAGAGAATTATTATTGTTTTCTCCGTTATAATTGAGAGGTTGTAACTCCTATTATTTTCCTCGGAATAAATTCTTCTACCTTGTCCGTGGTTTTTCCCCTTTGGGGTTTTCCACGTTAAATCCGGTGTTCCATTTATTGCACTATTTCTCAAATTATTAGCTGCGACCCTGCTCTATCCGGTCCGATTTCTACAACATTTTAAATGTTATTGGATCATATTGTGCTAATTGCGATCGTTTCTTGTGCTTGTTATCGTAGTTGGTACATGATATTCTCTGAATCCGTGTAGCGTAAACAAATTTTATCAACAAGATATAGTCAAATGAATCCTAGTTGTTCGATCCTTTGTTCGACAACTTGATATCGATTGATCTATTGTGCATGTGGTTTTGGTATGATTAGTACATCACTTATACTAAGTAAGAAAATGCTTGTTTGATAGATTTAAAGCTCGTTTGATTATACTGATAGAGAACGTTTAGTTGTTTGATAGCTATATCTTGCTCTAATGCGTGTGCATCTTTCTCACAGTGTGTCCACTGAGGTAAAGTCAAAGATTGACGAGTTGAAGTCTAAACTTGAGAAAGAAAGGTAAGGTTAAGTTGCTGAAGATGGATGTCTGATATCTTCTATGCTTTGTGAATGTTCGTTTACAAGATAAGATGTAAACGGAATCACACTGATGAACTCTCTCCTTGGGTTACAATCTGCAGACAGAACTTTGCCAAAGCACTTACAAAGACTTCGAAGGAGGTTTGAGCAAAATTGATGTCTTAAATTTCATAGTCGTTAGAAAGCTTACAGAGAGCTGACCTGATACATATTTGCATTGTGAGAGTATCTTGAAGGACGAAGCTGCTAAGTTTGAGCAGCTTCATCACAAGTTCATGAAAGAAAAATCTGATCATCTACAGGGTCTGAAAGGTATTCATTCTATTTACCTCTGGTTTTGTACCTCAGTTAGTGTATGGTGTCAAAGGTTTATATCACAAAGTTTTCTATCAATAGCTAAGCGGGACATTCATATTACTGAAACTGACATGTGTTTCTGCTTGGCAGACACTATTTCCAAGTTTGAGGAGGACAAGGAGAGGCTCTATATGCGATATGAGCAATTAAGTAAGCCAACTCATTATAGTGAGACCATTGTCATAAGTTGGCAACACTTGATCACCTCCACCTGAAAAATAACGTATAGGGAAGAAGGAGAAGACAATGATATCGGACCAGGAGAAGTTGTGCACAGAAAAGCTTGCTCAGATGGTAGAGTCGTTGAAGAAAAAGAAACGGGTAAACAAATAGCCTTAGATACAGTTGTTATCTCTGAGACACATATTCTCTTTTATCTTGTTATATGACTGAAACTGCGAATTCTTGGGGTGTAGGATGACAAAACTTTCAGCATATGGAGGAAAACTCTCGGCTCTTTTATGGAGAATGAAGCTTCTGATGAAGAGTTCCCACCTGATGAGTAAAAGACTAACGTCTCTTAACTTGACGCTTAAGAAAAAAAAGGTTAAAAACCCTTTACCCTTTAACTTTGATCAGCCTTATATTTTACCAACTATAGCTGAAAACACTCTTTTCTGAAGTAGTATTTCAAGACTCTGATCATCCAACTATGTTGAACTTGAAAATGTCATGACAACTCCATACTTGTAGAGTTAGAGCATCTACAGACTTAAGGATGCTCCTAGTTCTATCTTGAAGTTTTGGCTACACATATAACAAAAAAAACAAAGTTGTATAATAGTAGCTTAATACTACTAATCCAGCATACTACCCTCGAAAAGTTTGAACGAGGAAAGAATATGGGGAAAAAGAGAGAAGGAGAATGAAATGCTGAACAAAAAGATGCACTCAAAATTGACAGGTAGTACAATAATTTGGAGTAGTGTGACAGCTGAGTTGTCTACTGCCCAATTTGACGTTAATATTTTGGCCCTTTTGTTTCTTTTATTCGATAATGTTTCAACTTCGACAATAAAAAAAAGGATAATGTTTCAACTAAATAATAAAGGCTCAAGAACGTAGAAAATAAATTATTAAGCAATCTATCTTCTTCCTATCATCTATTATTAAGAGTTTGTTTTTCTTATCTTTACCTTCATATCTAGATTTATTTTTATACTGAGATGGATTGTGCAGAAATAATTAATATGATTGCATGCATGTGAAATCATTTCAGACTTTACCTAAATCTTTGTCTTTTTATAGTTATTGATGATGTTGTTCAGT
Source organism: Moricandia arvensis (assembly GCA_905132765.1). Taxonomy (NCBI): domain Eukaryota; kingdom Viridiplantae; phylum Streptophyta; class Magnoliopsida; order Brassicales; family Brassicaceae; genus Moricandia; species Moricandia arvensis. The sequence goes on from CAJHQP010003380.1 coordinate 20,610, forward strand.
AAAAGATTATTCGCCAGTCACTTATGTTTGTTATAGCTAGTGTGATTAGTGCAAATAACTTACTCTCCAATGGTGGTTCGTCCCTGAAAATCTGCACAATACTAACCATTCAAAAGCTACAAGTTTGTGTCTTGTAGTGTTAATACGATTTTTTAATCACAGATGGTTTCACAGCATGAAACCAAAACAAAACAAAACAAAGGATGTTTTGATCGTTCAGTTTTGCTAACATGTCTTTTATTTTACACATTACCAGTTGAAAATTGAATACATTCAAGCTTGAACCATCCTCGTATATGTAACTCTGGCCCCTACGGCTAACTTAATGATGGACCTTATCTTCTACACCAAACAAGAAATTAAATTGGAAAAGTCATTTAGTGGTGGCCCTATGCTATAAAATAGAAAGAACCTCTCTATATGTACCCAAGTGTTCTTTTTACGACACCGAGCATCATCGGTAAAGTTTGTTGACACGGAAGTTTTAAACTGAGTATGCAAGGGGACATACTCTTTACTAGTAACATTTCTACAAATAAAAAAAAATAACATTTCTACAAATCAAATGTTAAATAAATTAAGAATTTGAATTGTCTGTTCGCAAACTAAATAAGAATACAATCCGGGTGACCTTTTAAAATTGCGTATAACTTATTCAGGTTATGTTTCTAATACATAATTTGTATGTTATCAATATTTAATATAGAGACATTATAAGAAAGCGAAGAATATGATTCATAAGAAAGCTATGAGCTATATATATATATATCTATGTGTAGTCAGTTTTCTAGTTCGAATCTCAACTTCTTGGTACCACTAAAAAAACATTTCACCTTGTAAACTTAAATGTAATTACTGTTAAACCTTGCTTTTGGTTCAATACATTAGCGCATATTCTACACACGTATTTTCCTTACATATATTTACACTAAGTCACCTGTTTTAGTATATAGTTAATCAGAATTCTGCATGGATATAACTTATAAAACTAAAGGTTTGGTTTAATAAACTTTATTTAGAAAACAAAATTAATGTTAGTCCATTTTTTTTTCATTATCTCTTTCTAGGGTTTCTTTTAAGATATAGGAAGATGAATGTGTTACACATACAAGCTTAATAGAGCATTGAAGCTTGATCGTACTTCATTTTATATACACAACATGATAATATTCTTAAATACCTTAGTACATGAAGTGATAATATTCTTAGTACATGAAGAGAAAGAAGAAGAAAAGAAAAATGAATGAAATTTTGTGGTCCAACAACTTAAGCATCTAAGAGCCTTCCCCACTTCTCTCTCAGTGTTTACTTTCATCACTTAGTCTCCTCTTGTTCCACCTTTCATGTGAGAGAGAGAGTGTGTGTGATATTTTGCAGATGAGTATGAGAAGAAGCAAAGAAGAAGGGAAGAGGAGTTTAAGAGAAATGAGTGAGGAAGAGGAAGAGGAAGAAGAAGAAGAAGATGATACTTTTGAAGAAGAGGAGGCTTGGGAGAAGAAGCAGAAAGGCAAGGCAACGAGTAGTACTGGAGCATGTCAGGTCGAGAGATGTACTGCGGATATGAGCAGAGCCAAACAGTATCACAAACGACACAAAGTCTGTGAATTACATGCCAAAGCTCCTCTTGTTAGGATCTCTGGTCTTCACCAACGTTTCTGCCAACAATGTAGCAGGTAAACATTCTGTCATCAAGTAACTGATCTTCACAATAAGAAGAGACTTTTTTTAACTTTGGGTTTTTAAAAGGTTTCACGAGCTCAGTGAGTTTGATGAAGCCAAGAGGAGTTGCAGGAGACGCTTAGCTGGACACAATGAGAGGAGACGCAAAAGCACAAGTGAAGGTGAAAGGTCTCAAAATCCTGGTTCTCATCATGGTTATTGAAAAATAAGCTTTGCTTGCTCTCTTCTGTCATGTCAGTCTCTTTGTTAAGTTCCTTGTAATATTGTGAGTCTCTCTCTGTTTGTCCATAATGCTTGCAATCAAAGCTATCTGCTAAACCTGTGTCATCAATAAATGCTTTGAGACCAAGTAAATGCTTGAAGGAACGTGAGTAAGTCCTTTTAAAACTTATCAAAGTGTTTATTCAAGCCAAGATCATGAACTAGATCATGTCTCTTTATATGTTTTGCAATCAATAATGAACAATAATAATTTGGAAGAACTGACTAACCGATCACAACACTTTCAAGAACTGACATAGATAATGGGTTTTTGCTACATCAAAAGGGAAAAGAACTTGTATCTTGTCAAATTAAGGTGGCGATGGGTCTTATGTTTCTCAAGGAGAGACATAACAATTAACAAGAGTGAACATATACATACTCCTTCAGTTTGCAGGATCCTTGAAGCACAAGGTACCCCCGTTTCTGTATCCGAGAGCCCTTTCATATCTTTATTATGTTTCTTAAGTTTCACCTGACAGAAGACACAAAACACCGCCCCAGAATCAATCTTTACCTCCTGAAAAGAACATGAGTGATGCTAACTCTGTGATTTAGACTATTGAAAATGGTTATTACCAAAACAAGAAATGATTTTTGTTCTTGAAAAGCTTGTAAGCAACAAACCTAAATAAGTTCCCAACAGCAGCAGAAGAATCTTCTTTGCTTTTAAAATAGTTTCAATCATTTAACCTTAAACTAATGACAGAAGCAGAGATGTTTTAAGGACAAAGAGACATTGGTTGGTGACTTCAGCAGAAGAAAGTCTTACCCTTTTCTTTAATATAGTTTGCTTAGATTTATCCACCAACATTAGTAACAAAGCCGTCTTAGCTCAGTGGTAGAGCGCGTGACTTTTAATCCCGTGGCCGTGGGTTCAATGCCCACAGACGGCGAATATTGCTCTGTTAAAAACAAAATCTTATATTTTTTTTTTTTGTTTTAAAAGTACTGATAGTTACCCACTGCAAGATTATTTCTTCGCTTGTAAACCACAGTTACGAGTTACCTATATCAGCTTGAGAGCTATTTAAGATTTTACTTCAGTTCTTGTTGTTCACAAACCAGTGGGGATAATAAATCATCAATCGTTCACATGCTTGTTGACACAAAACAACTCATTCAACCACGATTAATATGGTTTTTTTGCTAATGGCGTGAGAGACCAATTGATCAACCACAGTTTTTTGTTTTATATCTCGTCATATCACATTCACTTATTGATCTGAATCTTCTAGCCTTATTGATAAACAAGGACAAACTACAATTTAATACATTATTGCACTTGATTGCTTAATTTTTTGTTATATAATAATGATATGAAACCTTCAAAAAGTGACCATAGTTGAATTAAAGGAACCTTTATGTTAAACCATAGTTAAGTTACTTGTAAATCATTATAAGCTAAAAGTTAAATATATCAATTACCGAACAGTAGAAACATTACAAGAGACAAGAGGACGCATCACCACCGTTGATAACCATCACAGATAATGGAAATCGAACGGTCACTCGCAACAAAAAAAAAAACAAGAAAAAACACACATTTTTTTACATCATCGGCAGGTCACTACATCCTCTTGCTTCAACGGTGCTTGCTCCTGGTATCGTCGCTGTACAGCCTGAGAATCACAACGGTCAAAACATCTTAGTTCTAATCTGAACCGTCCGACCACAACTTATTATACAATAACAAAGCTTCAGTACGTACCAGTCGTACACGGTTGGAGAGTTGGGGTGAGAAGGCTTGTCGAAGAGGTTAGTGCCCATTCCTTTGGTGGCTATGTTACTTCCTGGATGAAACACACTCCTCCACACGTTCTCCTTACGTGCTGACCCTGGCGTCGTCGGAGTTCCTGGACTCCCTGCCGCCTGCACAGTCTTGCTGCTGCTCCCTTCTCCCATACCTTTCCAAGATTCACATATTCACATGATTAAGGAATCATGGTACAAACATAAGCATAAGTTACCAAAAATATATATGCATGAGTTGAGTTTGATAGACACGAGAATATGAGATCATCCGCTATCAATTACGTAAGCTGTTTAATAAGTCTTATCCTCATCCGCACATAGTATTGAATTTACAAACAAGAATAATATCTATTTTGAAAATTTGTTTAACGAAACCACCACGGTTAAATTTATACCAAAAAGATATAAATAATCAAATAAATAAGACATATAATCTATAATTAAATTTTTTGAAATCCAGCTCTAGTGCATCAAGAATAATAAGAAGTTACCAAAAATATATATATGCATGAGTTGAGTTTGATAGAAATATATGTGTATACCTTTGATGTCTATTGGTTGGGCGGTGATCTTATTGCGGAGACGGCCAAGGCCATGCTCCGGCTTAGGTCCTGCAACAGTTTCATCCCACATCTTTTTCTTTTTTCTCTTTTTTTGTTAGTGAAGGATGTCGAGTGTGATGTACTTGATCAGGCTTCTTCATCTCATTTATAGACCTATGGTAAAACTATTTATGAAAATATCTTCTTTTTCACCTATAAAATATCTAAAACTTATAGTCAATTTTTAAATGTATAGTCCATAAGACGTGTACAAACCTTGTTTAAAATAATAATGCTGTAAAATGGATAATGGCAAGAATCAGAGGAGAGAGCAGTTGCATGTGAAAATATAAAAGATGCGATGTAGCTAGATAGAGACTGGTATATGGATAAGGACGAGGAGTCATGTAATGGGACCCTTCAATCAGAGTATCCTATCTCCTAAGATTTTCGTGGAAAAGTATTATAGGAACAGCATTGTATATTATAAAATCATCATATTAGAAATGTCCATGTAATTTTAAAGATAATACAGAGAAGTTATCTACAAAATTACCACTGATAAAGCTGGTTTTGTTTATGTAAATACACAAACACTCAACACAGTAACTGAGAAAGAAACCACTTAGAAACATTATAAAGAAAATCATTCAAAAGATTACTAGCCTCATGGGAGAGTTCTAGTGGAGAAGCCAAGATACATGGAAAGGAATCCATTGGGAACGTGGGATAAGTCTTACTAAGGATGAATGTGGCCTAGGCTTCAGAGACTTCAACATATACTTATTGGGGTGACAACTCTTGAGGATGTTGAAAGACCTTAAGTCTCTTCTGCCCAGAGTCTACGAATGCAAGTATTTCCTTTAAGGAGCTTCTCTTACTGCCTCACTGAGAGCCATACCTTTTGCTTGTAGAAGCATTCTCCAAGTTCATGACATGATTAAAGTTGGAGTTAAGAGAGAGCTTGGCAATGGTAATGATGTTTGTATTACCTACCTTCCCACCCCGTAGTCCAAAGGAAGGATACTTACATAAAACCTTTGAAGCTCTTAATGTTCAAAGAAAGAGGGGGGAGTGATGAATGGACATTACCAAGTGAGGGAATGCTTTAATCCTAACGAGTAAAGACTAATCATGCAGGTTAGACCTGGCAATTCTGATACAGAGTATGCGATCCCCTGGTGCTATAACCAAAATGGTCAATACACTGTAAGGAGATGCAAAATAAGTTAGGATCCTGCATCTGTGGGAATCTTAGAACCCAGTCTTCTGCCCTGGTACAGAGCATTATGGAAAGTGAAAGCCCAACCAAAAGAATCTTCAATTTTCTATGGACGTGTTTATCTAATTGCTTAGCTATTGCCAAAAACTTGGCAGAAAGGAGAATGACAAAGGAGAGGAGTTTGTTGTCAATGCAGTTAAGAAGAAGAAACAGTCGACCGTCTTCTGTGTCAACGCCCCTTTGCAAGGGTAGTTGGGCTACTTGTCTCGTTTTTGTGTCCTATCCTTATCCTACCTTCTGTATCAATCTAGCCAAACGCCTCCTCTTACAAGTGATCAATGATAGAACTAGATCCAGACTGCAGTGTTTTCTTTGGTTCCTCTGGAGGATTTTGAAGGAGAGAAAAGCACTTTGTTTTTCAGGTTGTCGTCCAAGTATGGGACTTGGGAGCATCATTCTGTCCAACAAACAGAAGGGGGCATGAGGATCCTTAGACCCACCCACATACCCAAATGGTGCTCACCTTTCTCAGGTACTACTTCTAAATGCAACTTCATACATCTTTTCAGTTTGAAGGAACATAAGCCAATCATTGTGCGGATAAACTTCCTATGTTTGCATTTTTTCTTGATATTTATCATGTTCAGTTTGTAGTACTCCTACTTGGATCATGCCATGTATTGAGAACGAGAAACATCTACCAGTATTGACATAATCATATACTATAACAGCTCCCAAGCTAATCACTAACAATCTGTATTGTATGCAAACAGAGAAACATAGTCAAGATGATGGAGAGCGTACCTTCAATATTATTCCGTTTCTTTCTCTTTCCACCTTCACCTGCTTCCGATGCAAATACCAAACAGACATAACTAGAATATAGCCCCTCTATCACATTATTGCTATAAGATTACAACCAATAATAAAACAATATGTTTCTTTCTGAGAGTGAAAAGCTGTTTTAAGCATAAATTAAAGCTTTGAAGAGTTTTACAATGCATACATATTTCCTCCACAGAGCTCCAGTTCCAGCCTTCTTCCATTATTGGTAAGAAGATAAGAATGGAGATGCAAAAAATAGGCGCAAGTCCTAACTGAGGAAAAGAAAGATGCCATAATTTACAAGAACATCATCAGCTTGCGCTCATGCCACCGGTGTTAACTGGCATTTGATTTGATGATACCTGAGGGTTTAGGGTGGGGTTTACCATACTTTTCGACGTACCCCTGCAAATGAACAGAGGATATTTAAGATATATGCGATACTTACAGCTTAGGTTTATACCTACTTAGTGTCATTTCTTTTTAATTTTGCGAAGACACTCACCTCTACAAGCTTCACAATTCTAGTTGCAGACGTAATAAGATATTTCTCAACTGATTCGTTGTCAGTCGGCACCTGATGTAACTGGACAGCAGCGCTAATTATCTTTTCAGCAGCTCTTTTAACTATCATGTTATGCACGTCTTTGCTAAGACGGCCTTCACGCCACAAGGGTTTCAACATTTCTTTAATGTTTTCCACAACTGCAGTCCTGAACTGTCTCATTACTTTTGCTCCTGCGTCCGATCTCACTTCCCCATCCATCTCATCTGTTTTCAACATCTTTTGATGTGATGACCCATCACTTCTATGCCAAGATCCATGCCCTGCAGGTTTGCTTCTTTTCAAAACAACTCTATTCTCAACAGCCGCCGATGAAGATACCTCTTTGCTTGGTGATGTTGCATCATTTTGATCAACCACCGAAGTAGCCACTCCTTCCACTACTCCATGTGCTTCTAAATTTTTCCTTGCCACAGTTTCTTGGAATTGATTTTGGCTGCATGAGCTGTTTTTATCATTATTAGCAGAATCACCATCTTTCTGCTGGCTGGACTTTATCTGTGCATCTTTCCCTTTACTTGACGTTGGAGCATTAAGAGATCTGTCTTCTGTATTTTCTATATCCGTGAAAGGATCGTAGAGGGCATCAGACGAGGGAAGTATATAAGGTGGAATTGTGAAAGATGGTCGAAAAGGTTCAGAAGGTTCCCAATCATTTGAAGAAACTTGCTTCTTTTCGCTAGTCGTGTCGACTTCTACATCTGGAACGGATGAAACAGATATGGCTTGCTCCATTGGTAGTGATCCAGATCCATTTATATTATTCCTATTTTCAAAATTCCCAAAGGGAGAAGCATACTGATTCATAGGAGCAGAACTGAACACGGATCCTGTCCACGCTGGTCCAGAAGATCCTATGTCTGTCTGTCTATTAGAAGTGATAAAAGATCCATGATCTTGAACAAAGCTGCTTCTCAATGGGAAGGAAGTGATACTATTACCAAATACAGGCCTGTTCTCAGTGAAAACAGCACCACACTTTTGCAGACTCCCTCTTCCCATGTTTTCCATTGAAGGCATAAACCGCATCTCGTTCGTGAAAGGGAAAACTCTCTGACCAGCGGGGGGATTCACCAAAGATGTCACACCATTTGTGCTTAACATGGGAAATCTTATACCTTCTTTGCTCTCCAACGGTCTTCTTTCTGAATAAACATAAGTGAAATAAAGCACACGTTGATTCATAAAGAGGAACTAAACCACCTAAAAAAGTATTCACAATCTTTAAGAAATAAACTATCTCTCATGATGCTACATACGTTCAACAGATTTGATACCACTAGTTCCAGCCATATTATTCACCACCTGTTGCTGACTACTGCGATTCATATTCTCATTCACATGAAGAAACCTGCAGGAGTTCCCTTTGGTACACCGCCCTTGAGCAAAAAACTTGCAGGGATATGCGGGACGTTTAGGTTCTGGTCCATTTGCTGGCGGAAGGCTTTGCACCGGAGCAGGAAACCTGAGAACCAAATCTATAAGTATAAGAAGCTCCAAAGATGCAAAAACACAGAAGATCAACAACCTCTCTATACTAACCTCCTACTTAGCTTCAGTAAAGAAACATAAAGCAGAAAAATTTGTTATACCTTGATAGAATTGTGTCTTTTTCACCTTCCAGCATAAGTTTCTTCCCACTATTCCCAGAAAGATTAGGTTGTAAGTTTCCGTTTATGATTTTAAATTGTTCTGGTCCATTCACCAACGGAAAGCTTTGTGCCGGAGCAGGAAATCTGAGACTGGATCAAAATACAGAAAGCTCAACCTCTCTACAATAACCTCCTAGGTTCAGTAAAGAAACACAAAGCTGAAAACTTTACAGGTTATATACCTTGGTAAAATTGTGCCTTTTTCACCTTCCAGAATTAGATTCTTCCTACTATTCCCGGAAAGGTTAGGTTGTAAGTTTCCGTTTATGATCTTTGATTGTTCATCTGATTGCTTCTTGACATCTACATGGGACAAATCAAATCATATGTTAAAAGAAAGATACTTTTGAGCTAAATCTAGTTAATATCTACATAGGACAATTAAACTCATATGATAAAAGCAAAATACTTTTGAGCTAAACCTAGCTAAATCTCATAAGCAATTTCTCTGATCTATAACAAAACGATGCGTTTTTAGATTCTATCCTGCTACACCATCCTTCTTGATTCAGAACAGAGAATCAATTGCAATTGGAAAGAGGTGTTCTTCCAATCAATTCAATCCACGAACCGATTAAACCAAATCACGGAATCAAAAAAAACACTAACCGTTCTGGGAATTTGAAGCTTCGATTGGTCTAGCAAGCAATCGAGATTCTCCAGCAGCTGTGGGTTGCACCTGTACTTGGACCTCGTCATCGTCAATGTCCATATCGGAATCAGACATCTTGAAGTATTCCGACGAGCAGCGACGGTGGTGATTACTGCGGCGTGATCGGGGGATTAAACCAAGCTCAAGCGAGTCTCTGATCTCCGAGAATACGTTTGGTATAGCGACTTGCGTTGCGAGACAAAGCGCTGATACGTCACCGTATTGGTTTGTTTTTATGGGCCTTCTTCCTAAATATAAGGCCCATTTATATTCCTACACTCCAACCTCAACCTCAAGTGCAACATAGCCAACAGAGAGGGAAACAGAGCACAGCTCCAATGGCGTCAAACACTAACGACAATTCCCAGCATAGACCTCGGCAAAGAAACGGACCGCCTCCACCGCGGCGATAGGGGAGAAACCCGCCGCCTCCGACGCGTACTCGGTATCAGCAGAAGACTCAGGGAGGCTCGCAGGAGAAGAAGAAACCTGTGTTCGTCAAGGTGGATCAGCTCAAACCAGGCACGAGCGGCCACACTTTGACTGTTAAGGTCGTCGATCAGAATCCAGTTCCTCAGAAGTCAGGCGCTGCTTCTTCTCACCTCCGACCTGTTAGGATCGCTGAGTGCCTCGTTGGAGACGAGACTGCTTCCATCCTCTTCACTGCTCGTAACGATCACGGTGAGTTAAGAGGTTTTCATTCGTGAAAGGCTGTATCTTTTGATGCTAAGAACTCAAAAGTTGAATACTTTAAAGTCTTTTTCTTTGCTGGAGTTTGAGATTTTGTTGATTAAAGACACTCTATTCTACTCTGATATCGCCCAATTGGTTATTCAAAGTTGATCACTTTATACAATGATGATCAAGTTTTGGTTCTGATACTACAAATCTTTTCATTATTTTCTGAGTGTAGTGGACTTGATGAAGCCAGGAACTACTGTGAATCTCCGGAATGCGAAGATAGATATGTTCAAAGGATCTATGAGGCTTGCTGTTGACAAATGGAGTCGCATTGAGGTCACTGAACCGGCTGATATTACTGTGAAAGTGGACAACAATCTGTCCCTTGTGGAGTATGAGCTCGTTAATGTTGAAGAATGATCTCTAGCCCTATGTCTAATAGGTTATGTATCAAGCGCCACAATGAGTTTTGGCCAAATGATCATGGGTGGGAGCTTATGTTTTATCTTATGTTGTTGCAAATTTGCTGTCTGTCCTTCCACCAGTAGGTTATTATATTAATCTCGATGTTTTGGTGCATGATCTATCATCGGTATGTGTTAGTTATGGATGGTTTTGTAACCTTGTATGGTCCTTGAGGCTTGGACAGAGAGGTTAATGAAAATGACTTCGTAAAGAGTTTTGGTGTCTACAATACTGGGTCAAAGTGGTCATGTGTATCTTTGGTTAACTTGTCTGTTTTTACTTGTATCCGGAACTGAACTGGTCGGTCTTTGGCAAATGTATTGGGCTAAAAGCACAGCCTATGACCTAAGAACAAACATGACTTAATTTACTGTCACTTAAGATTCTTTACAAAGAAAAAACTTCACTTCATCATCTTGATTTCAACTGCAGCAATTCCCGCACTTTCCATATGAAAATAATCATGCATCATCGATGATACCTGAGCAAATAGAACATATCAGTATTTAGGGAATATGATTAGAGAAAAGACATGTTACAGGATTCATGAAAGTTTCATGTCAAAACACAATCATAAGAAGACTCGGAAACATTTTCAAAAAAAAGATGGTTGATTTCTGGAAAGAGAGAAACTATGGATGCTTTGCGTACTACAAAGCCTAATGAGCACATTAAAGTTTACCCTTTTTTATTGTTTTTAAGACCTAAATAGCTTACATGAACTCTTGTTGATAGTCCTTCAGTTATCATCTTTCCCTAGAAAAGAAAAGGTTTGAGAACTCTCATTGTATGCAAAGAAAGACATCTGAAATTCAGCTAAAGATTTCTCAAATTATGACACATGAGGTCAATAGGTAAGAGATGTAATTCACTATTCTACCTCCACTTATCCAGAGTACTTACTCACTGCTCAAGCAAGATTAGGAAAGTAGTAATGAGAATTTAGATGGCAACATAAGTTTCCTACAACTCCAAGCTTCATGCCGAAACACTAAGCTCCTAAATGCATAAGAAGTAGTTGTCTAATGCTAATATCGAGAGAATGGTTCTATAGAAAAAGCTTCATAAGTTGATAAAACTAAAGAAAAGAAAGCCCATGAAGTGCTAACCATTAGCTAAGAGAAGGACAGAAACTATGAAATTCAATCAAGATGGAATGAGAATTACCTCCTCCGAGTGTCCAAAGGGAGCGACGTGAAGAAACAGAGAGCATGGAATTGAGCAAGGCAGAAGCAGTGGCCGTGTGGTACGGAACCATCGTCTCCACGCAGCAGCTCAATGCTACCGGAGATCTTCTTTTTTTTTTTAACATTTCGGAATAAATAATCACAAATAATCAGCTAAACAGAGGCATAATCGAGCTTAAAAAAGAAATGTTAAACTCTGTGTTTACCTGAAAATGCTGTGAGAGAGTGGGCTCTGTTTAGGCATTTTAAATGAAGACCGCGCAGCAGACGGCATAGGTTTTGCCGATCGAAATGCTGCTGCAGCGGCGGCACGGCCGGCACCGCAACGGAGGAACGACCTGGCGGCGGACATTGAAAGTTTCGATTCCGAAGAGAACTTTGGGCTTAGCGTAGGGTTTTGACTTTTGAAATATTGACTCAAGGGTATAATAAGCTGATACATTATCTGTACTACTATTTTCTAATTTTGGCAACTTAGTATTATTTACCTATTTATTATTTAAAAAGTGATTTTGCTATTATTATTATCTAAAAGTTAATTTTGTTAATTTATCCTTTCCTTCATGATTTTAAACTAATTTATTAATTTTAATAAATAATTTTATTGATTTAGGTGATGATTTATCATTATCATTAGTCTTAGTTCTCATTTTAATTTGTTTGCTTGGTTTTGAATCCTGTTTTATTTTGTTATTGCTGTTCTCTTTAGTTGTCTTTGTTCATTTCTGATTTGAATTGTCATTATGTATGTAGAAATTCTTTGTTAAAACTTGATTCACTTAGATCTCATATTGCAGTCTTAGTGTGTTATTGATTTGTTCATAGAGGTTCAACCCCCACTGTAACAAATGTACAACCAATACTAACCTCATCTACTTTGCACTTAGCCATATATGTTCAAACCATAAGCTAAAGACAGATCCTTGTTTAGAACCAGTAGAAGTCGAAAACAACAAAAGGGGAAAAAGACACATTCACTGAACCAGAAACATCAATTATAGAAAATACATTTTTATAACTTCAACCTAATAATAAAAACCATTCTTGCAAGGAATCAACCAAGTTTACAAAAGTCATCAACTTGTGAACATCCGAAAGTTAGATAACAAATCAACTAGTGAACACTTGCTTAAGCCACAAGCAAACAAAACACACATGAATCAAACAACACTAGAGAGCAATGTCTAGCAACATATCTCTCATTCCATATATGTCTCTTCCCTGTGAATGAACAGCAGAAGCACCTCCTCTTATGGAACTCACATTTTGCCCTTCAACACAAGGGACAACCATCCCAGACCCAACTGCCGTGGTCTCATCCCTCAATGGAAAACCAAACAGCCTGCACCTGCCTGAACCTCCGTGGTGATCTTCCAGACGCACGTTAGGACCGTTTGAAGGTGATGAAGAAACGTGAACTGAAGATGGAGGGAGGATACGTGTACTAAAGTTCTGGAACGGACCACACCAAATGTTCCTCTGGCTCATCATCCCCTGGTGCCGATGATCGGTCATTGGGTAAGCGGGAACTGTTTCTTGACCTTGCAAGACCTTATGGAACCCATAAGAGTCACTGAACTCTCTTCCTTTGAACCGGCCTCTCCGGGCACCAGCACCACCATCTGAAGAGGTGTTGATGAAACCTGGAAAAATTTCTTGACCTTGCAAGACCCTCTGGAATCTTAGAGATTCCTCAAAGTCTGTGGACCGAATCCCCTCTGAAACAGAACCAGAAACAAAATGAAAACGTTGAAAAGAAAGGCGAGAGAAGATTATATAAGCGATGTGTGTTACCAGAGACAGGAATGTCAGGCTTTCCTGAGGAAAAGCCAATCCTGCTTCTCTTGGGACCAGTTGTTATGAAGCTGCCTGAACTGGAGATTGAACCAGATGGTTCTATCTCCCATGGTGAGAGGCGCTGTTGATGCCCATTTGCCTCAATGTCGTCCCACCTTACCTGAATATGATGTCAATACATGGTTTTAGTGCAAGCACAAACAACAATACTTTTGGTGATCTTTCAAACAAAACCAAGTGACATTTTAAACGACCAGCTTACCAAAAGGCATCTCCATTTTGAACCAGGCCACCTGATAGGATCCATGTCGTTAATTCCGGTTATAATCCCAGGGGATCTGACAAAACATACAAAAAAAACTTTTAAGAAAAATACGCAAATAATACTCCTGTGTTGCCAAAAGTTCTCTTGAAGCTTGAGCTATAACCTTCTCTCAGAGGCATCTTCAGACTCAACCCTTGCTTTGAATCTCATACCAATACAAAATGGATAGTCAACAGTTTTCAAGAACTTCGGTGCAGGGATTATGAAGTTTGACCAGCTTGCCCTAAAAAAGATTTTACAAATTGCAATTCCATTAGACAAGTATAGATGCAAACTTCAATTGCTATTAACAAACACCATATATTACTAAGACTTGGATTAGAAAACTCCAAGGAAACAATCAACAAAAACAATACACAACTAAGGCCTGAGGAAAATGAGGATTATGATTCTTAGATGTAAACTGAAAATGTAAAACTATTGTGGTTAGAGCTTACTTGGGGTTGTAGTAAATGTTGAAAGCGCTATTGGTAGATATGGCATGAGCTACTTCAGCGAAGTTGTTGTGGTTCATATTCTGATTATACTGGCTGGAGAAAGCAGAAGCGCCTTCGATTTGAGAAGCTCTTCTAACTCCCAACCGTAGCTTGCCATCATCACCTCTAAATTACAGGAAACCATAAGGATCAATGAGGTTTTTTTGTAGTGAGAGAACAGTAAATAGCTTTCTTATTACCTGAGGAAAAGCACAGCATCTCCAGAGACAAGCTTCTTCTTGTTCACAAACGCACTCCACCCAGTAGTAAGCAAGTGCCTCCTAGGTTGCCCTAATGTCACTCAAAACCATTCAAATATTTCATTTACTAAAGGCGAGCAGGAAGCAACACAAGGCAACAAAACTTACCTCGATAAATGTGGCGAAAACGCCACTCCAGACCATGAAGATCCCTGGCAAGAAGCTCCTGAGAAGGCCTGGGCTGGCTATAGTCCTAGATAACGATATAACTTTACAGTTAAATATCTCAATCTCTCACTATAAGCAAAGAGATGTTTAGTCTTACTACAGAATCTACAAAGAATGTGTAAGTAGTACCAGAGGAGGGAAGCAATCCTCAGCAGCACGGCGAGGAACAGAGAAGCCTCCATGGGTACTTGTATCAGAAGCAGTGAGGGTTTTGCAGAACATGTGAGGAGTATTAGACCTCTTAAGCACCTCATAGTCCTCCTCTCCACCATCAACATCTATAACCCCTTCACGCACCTTCCTCTCAATATCCTGTAATAAACAAAATTCAAATCTCTGAGCTAGAATACTTCCCTAAAACTGTTCCAAGACTAAAGCTGTAAGAGAGGAAACACTCACCTCAGACTCAGGAAGAAGAGAGACTTGAGCATACACTTCATCAGTAGCAGTCTCTGCCTACAAACCAAACCAAACCAAACATGTTTATCTTCAGACAGTTCACATGTTCTTACTCAAATGCTACAATAAGGAATGCAAGCACAGATAACAAGAAGCACAAATCTCCATATACACCAAACCCATAAAAGGAGAATTTTTTTCCCCCAAGAAACATAAATAATATTAAAAAAAAAAAAGACAAGAGGTTTATAAAGACATATACGTGAAGCTTGACATCAAGAATACGACAGAACACGTGAGGAGGAAGCCCGTAAATCGCGGCGGAGAAATCGGGGGCTTGTTCCAAATGTCCCTGAGGAAAATACAACACAAGACTTCCTCTTTTCGGGAGAGAGATGAGGGGTCCAGCACAAGCGTGCCACAGCTCCAGACAAACACCAGGAGAGCTTGAAGAAGAAGACCCACTTACACCAAACGCAGACGCAGACGAAGAAGAGTCACAAGGAGAGAGCGAACCAGAACCAGAACCTGAAGACGGTGTTTCATCTTCTTCCTCCGTCACGTTCAGATCGATTAAACCACCCATCAGAGAGAAAGTGAGAGATAAAAAGATAAGAGCTTTTTTATTATTTTTAAAAAAAATGTTCAGAAGGGTTTCGTCATGACTTGGAACTTTACTCTCTCAGCCAAAAAAGAGAAGAGTGATGAAGTCTTAAAGCCAAGATTTTTAATTTTCATTGTTGAGAATAAAAAGGTTTGATTTTTAATTTTCTTTTTTTGACAATGTTTAAGAGGAGAGAGAGTGGGGATCAGAACAGAACAGTACTGAGTGCTCTCTGTGTAGTACAGTGGTCTCTGCTGCTACGTCTGGTGACTGATGTGTGTGGTGTGGCTTTTAGACCTTTTGTGCGTGGTGTGATTAGATTTTTAATAGATTGGTTTCTTCTTCTTCTTCTTCCTCATACCTTTTTTCTCTTTTATTTTTATTACTTTTATTACACAACGGTTTCTTTGTAATAACACTGTTGGGTTTTACAGATGTACTTTATACGAGTGGTCTTTTTTATTACAACAAGTATTTAATGATTATGCAATAAGATCTGCAAGAATAGTGGCTTAACTAACGTCTTTTATGAGTGTTAAAATAATAATAATAATGTCATTTATATCTTCTTTGTCGTCGCTTTTTTTATTTCTTTTGGGATGATTAAAAGAAATAACAGAAGTGGTGGCATAATTTTAGGGATCGATGCACACAAGTGATTAGTTTAGATTATTTTCACATTATTAATTTTATAATATGCAGTCATGTGTGTAGTAAAGAAAACAAAAGCAGTTCATGGTTTTTTCAGTGCATTCCGTTTTCTGAAGAAAGTATAAGACCTGGTGTTTGCTTGGTTTAAATAGAATAGTTGCATATGAAAACAGATTTTAAAATGACGAAGAACTAAGTTTCATAAAAACAAATGACAAAGAACTAATTAAAGATTTTGAGCAAGTAACTTTCAAACACTTACAGACGTATAAACTTATAATAAAATATCTATAACGTTCGAACCGCCCACGACTAACAAGCTTCTCACGTCCGTTTTTTCGATCGGTGGATCCCATCCCGTCCAACTGTCGTGTGTTAATTTTTCGAAACTTTAATATCATTGTTTATTGATTTTCCAATTATCATATAATTTTTTTCATACTTTGACCTCATTTACACAGTATTACAAATCAATTTTTGATAAGTCATTCATGTTTTCATTGCTTTAACATAAACACGATTAACTCTAACGTTTTAAACGGATATGTGACGGAAAAAATAAATGCATTTTAATGATGTAGGTAGCTAAATCATTTAAAAAAAGTCTATCCACATATACTAAAAGTTGGTATGTTACAATATCATCGTGAAAATAAATATTTATTTACCATAAACGATACCCGAAATGCAACCAACAAGAATGACAATGAAGGAGACAACAACGACAAAGACGTTGATGAAGACGATGGCATGCAAGAGGATGGGGTCTTTGTTTTTTTTCTTTTGATAAAAGGATGAGATCTTTGTTTTCTATTGGTTTGCCATTTTCTGATTATAGTTTTTATTTGAAAGAACTATAACTTTTTATTATTTAGCCGACATATCATCTTTAAACGTAGTAATGGTATTGATTAGTAGTACTAATAGAGATTTGTTCCTGAACCCATAAAGTCATCCTGATATATACAAATGAACCTGCCTACTTTAATTGTAACAACAGGAGAATTATTGCGTATCTACAAAGTAGGGTCACATAAATGGTAGACATGTTGGGATAAACAGGTGGTAGGGATTATATATGATTATATGTATATGGTAAGATGATGTTTCGGAAATTCTTATGATTATGTCGACCCAGATAAGGAACTAGCCTAATCATACACCCATTTTGAATTATATTACATCTTAATAATACATGCAAACAAACAAATCTTGCTTGCCTAGTACAAATTCAAGATGGTTAAGAACATATGAAATCAGGGAACTTGACATAAAGAGAACCACATTTGGCTCAATCCCGGAGCATAGCTAACCATTGACTAATTCATTTTTATGGTGCTAATCACGATGCATATTACGTAATTTTACTAAAATCCCATTTGCAAACTGAATATTTGTACATCCTACACACAATTCACCTTAAATTCAAGTAATTTGGCTAGAAAAGATTTCCTAAAATAGTATGAGTCAAGCATTTAACAACATTAATCATAATCTTCTTGAAGTCGTCAGTATTTCATACTAATATCCAAGAGATGATCTTCATGAAGAGAGATGTATTTGTTTTTATCTTAGAAAACAGATGGGAAACTAATTCTTCATAACGTCTAAAATTTCTGTTAAATGAAATAGATTAGAGGGTCATACCGAACCGCGTCGGTTACAAGTACCGTCACTTATTGGCCGATCATCACAAAGTATCACTGGTCGAAGCACTTCATTTATTAGTTCGTTTTGAAATGTTTGGTCGATTATGTGGTGATGTCTTGGTTGATCACTTCATCTCAATATGTTTCTGGCCATCTAACTTGTACTAACGTATAGAGATTAGAGTTATCAAAAGCAAAGATGAAAACTACCCAACATTTAACTGATGGAATACAATTGCCCACGATGTAGCAAAGAATAGGGACAACTAAATAAGTAAAAGTACAACATGTAGGGGTATAAAAGTAATTAAAGAATCTGTAAAAAAGGACAGATAGATACATAGAGAAAAAGGTAAAGAGGGTCTTAAATTGGGAGTGTCATAAATTACAAAGGACCCGAGGATCAAGGGGGACTTTTTTTTTTCATTTCTTTATTTTTACAATTTTTATTTCAAGATTTGTGTTTTGGTGAACACGCTAGGGAGAACAGTCTACATCGATAGATACAGCAATAGAATAGAGAAGAGGGTATAGAGAGGCACACAAACACAAGTAGACTGGGGCAGGACCCGGACAAAACGGGTTACGAATCCAAATACACAAATGGTTAATGCCCCGACATATGTTTCATATCTTCTTTTGGAAAGTCTCGACCCTCACGTTCTTTTCTTAGGCGCGTACTCTCCATCCTACTTACGAGAGAGCCTTCATTCACTTTTCTTCTCTGGAGATTTTGCAGAAACAAACCCCACACTCATTCAATGCTTCTTCCTTTTACGTCTCTCTTTTGTTTAATCTCTCTTTTGTTTAATCGAGGGGCTGAACAAAAACGTCCTCCCAATATTTATGTTTTGAGACTGTGATTGATAAACTATCAACAAGCTACCTGTTCATAATAATATTTAGATAGATCATTTTATTTAGATGGAAATGACATATACTTTTATCTCTTGATCTATTGATCTCTTTGGTCCCATGAAAAATATATTTAGCAATACAAAATGTATTGATTATCACACTACCTAACCCAATTTAGAATATCTTTTGACTAATGCTAAAAAATAAATGGCTCCCATATACCAAACTAACAGATAATGTTTTGAGTAAAAATTCAAATGTAGACTTTTCAATATAACTGTGATTAAGTTTCAAAAAAACTTCAAACTCTGAAAAAAAATGTTGTAACACATTACCATGTCTCACCTACTACTTGACCACAGTCACGCGGGCATGCTAGAACGAAGTTAAACATGCACTACATATGGTTTTACCTACATGTGATTTTACCTTAAAAATGAACACATCTATATTTTTATTAATATACATTTGAATAAAGTTATTATGTTGTTATATATGCGGACTGGTCTCTAGCCAAAAAGTGTGCATGTTTTTGTGTTTTTGGTTCTATGTTGAAATATCGATTGATTTGTTATACTTGGAAAAAAATAAAAGAAAATGGAGTGTGCTAATTTTATTTTGTTAATTGATTTTTGTAGCTATTGTGATGAGAGAGTCAAAAAAAAAAAACATCTTTACTTGAACGGTATGAAGATATCTGTTAACTTTTTTTTTTTTGTCCGCGAAGATATCTGTTAACTATGACTAGAGAGTTGATAAGATCACAAACTATTATCAGTTGATAACACCATGCTTGAACGGTAAAAAGATATTTATCAACTAGGTGAGACATAGTTACAAATGACTTCACAGAATACAACTAAAACTGTCCTTAGGCTTTTGCATTACTATTTTCATACGTCCCTTTTATAAAAATTGCTAAAACGCCACAAATATTTAATTAATAACGACTTATGTGCGCGTGGGATGAACATAAAGTGAGAGGTGTGATGTTATTTTTGTTTCTCTTAACAGAGTAAATGATTTTCTTAAGAAGAAAACTTTTACTTTAGTTTTTTTTGACTGATTACTATTTCGGGCCTTTAAACGCAGCTTTAATCAGTTGTGTCAGTGCCACCCACCGCACTAAGATTGATTCATAATTACATTGGTGCGTTTTCAATTTAATGCTTTATTTATTTTATTTTATTTTATTCCAGAAATCAAACTTGCTTTTATTTGTAACTAGACTTTTCTTCTCACCACAAAATTGAAAGTAGTATGTTTAGATCACGTACTTTATATATGAAGATCGTTACATTTTCAAGTATATAGTACTAGATGGATCCCTAGCTTTTACTATAAAATCGTTTTATAGCAATACTTTTTGGGGTAAAAAGCAATTTTTATTTCGTTAAATAAAATAAAGTGCATAAGTTCATTGACTTCTTAATCCTCTATATCTCATTATCAATAATTTTTTACTGTAATTTCTTGCTCAAACAGCGAACTTTCCCAGCAAGTCAAAACACCATTTTCTTATTATTTGTAGTATACTAAAGTCCCGTTTTACGTCCAAAAGTTAACATAAGTATTGAGCAATACATCCCTTAAAAGGAAATAGATGTATTTGAGTTTTAGTTATAAAAAAGCTAGTATAAATGAATACAAGTCCAATAAATATTGGCGTATTTAACTCATGAGTCGTGTCATTAGTGCAACCATAAGCAGATATACCAAACAAAATATATTCAATCAACTATGAGTTAGTGGTCGAGTGGTACATGGCGTTTCAAATTTTTTAAAAAACATAAATTTGAACTTGTTGGTACTCAGATTATCATAACTTGTGATCACGTAGATATGAATTAACTAATGTTTCAATCCATTTGAATATCCGAAAAGAATGTCTATATGTGAGCTGCACTGGCTGGACTTTCCTTTAAAGATTAGTTGTTGCATCGGTCTCAAATATCTCTAGATTAAACAAAAAAAAATATATATATTAAATTAAGTTTTTTGGTTTTTTTCTTTCAGTTATTAACACGAATTGAAATGACCCATTATATCCGTTCTGCCATAGGCAGACGAATACGATTTCTGAACATATGGAACTTTTGACCGTCGATACTCAAAATATGACTTTTCTAATGCTACTGAGAACAGAAAAGAAAACAAGAAGGATGCAAAGTAAAATAAAATTTATCTTTTCATATTTCCATCAGATTAGACACTTTTTAAATATAAAAAATATTAAACTTTACACCACTTTCAGAGTTTAGAGTTTAGAGCAAACATGCTTAGGACATAATTAATGCAGATTTGCTGGGTTTTTTAGAGAAAGTTCAAAAATTATGGATTTAGAATATTTTTTGATAAATTGTTTTTTAGTTTTCTTAAAAAAAATTAAGAAACAATTTATTATTTCATAGTTTTAAAAAATAATTTTTAATTTTCCTTAAGAAACATAAGAAACAATTTCTTAATTTTATTTTTAAAAAATCAGTTTAAAAAACTTGCAATAATTATGGCCTTAGAATATTTTTTGCTAAAGTAACATATAGGCTAACTCGTCAAAGAAGAACCTTATGAAAACTATAAGTTATGAAGATTAGTATAATGAAATTTTAATATGGCATTTGAAACCTATCTATGATTCCTAGTTTAGATAATATTATGCCTCTCATAATAGCAAAATATTTAGAAAAAAATCATCCCTTTAAAATATCTCAATTCCAAAATGAAAAGATAGAAAAGTCTAAAATCATTAAACATACACACTTTTGGGAGTTTATCTACGAAGACAGTAAAGTGAGACATAAGAACAGAATGATGATTTGATGACAAAATATGATTAAAGGAAAACTCGTGGCAAACAATCATACTGTGTTTAAACTTTTGGCAGATGAGATAATGAATGAATCTCTATTCTGTTGTGTTCATGATGCAGCCATGGATTTTTTGCAGACTTGTGTTGTATGCTATGATGTAATCTTTTGATAAATGAGGTTTGGTTTGTGTCAAATGACTTGTGTTGTGGCCCAGCCAGAGTCTAGTGGAACTCAGTATCATTTACACTATTCGCACACTCGGAATCTAACTTGGGCGTGCAATTGTGAAGGGTTATATGTACATGCTTGCAATAAATTTGCAGTGACTTTATATAATATTGGATATAGACCATTTTTTCACACTGATTGATTTTGAACACTAACTAAAGGAAAGGGAAAAGAAATTAAAAATAAGATTTTCTATCTATAATTCTTTTGTTTTGGTCAAAACAAAGTAAACCCATCATATTAGCAAGTTCTAAATTTCTTTTATCATTAACCATATCTTATCCAACTACCTCGTATCCATCTTAACGTAACCATCATAATGTCGGCCTCTATTTGTTTTTGTTACAGTCCAATAAAATATTGCTCTCCAACTTTATATTATTCTCTTCTTATTCTTTTTTACTTTTGTATTTGTTGCAAAAGGGTAAATAGCTAAAAGCCATATTTTTGGGGTGGGCTGATTATCTGATGGGCTTTATGGTAAACGGGCTCTACAGTTATTGGGCCTGTGATTTCAAGTTGTTGGGCCTTTAAAGACGAGAAGAGGAAAAGCTCATTTATGCTATGTTGAGCAACAACCTGATTTCTTGACGGCTAAAACAATCCAACATTAATCATCTATCCTTTAGGCAAAGCAGTGCTTGATCATCTCCTCCAAGTGACTTCTTACCAAGGGAAAAGCATTTTGAAAGAAATATTAGTGAATTGGGAATATAAATGATATTAAAATAAGATAGTTCATTAGCAATTTATTTAAATGAAAGAAAATAAAAAATGAACTATTCATGTAGAGTGTAATTATGATGTGTTTCGGTGTGGAAAGCTTGAGAGGAGAGCCTTTCAGCGAACAGTAAATCCACGTATGCGGTTAGGTTAAACCGATGCGCTAAAATCAGAAAATCTTCCTCAACAGTATCCTAAATGGTGTCATAACCACATCTATATCAAATGTGTTAGGGGTTTCACTATGAAACTTAAAAAAAACAGTATTCAAAGCCTAGATTAACCACATATTCTGTTTATATATGAAAGAAGTATCAGTTATCCTTTATAAAATAAAAACATTATATTACTACTACGTTTTATACAATTTATATATGTATTATAATTAGAAAGAAAATGAACTCATACTTATTACTTCGCACATTTGTTTTTTTCCAAATTATCACTGTTAGTTTTTTTTGGGTCAAGTCACTGCTAGTTTAAGATAGCATTGTTAAGACTTCAAGTTAATTTTCTAAAAATGACAAAAACATTTATTTTCTAGAAAAGGAAGGATATATAATGTAAAACAAAAAGAAATTATAACCTTATACTTAACAAAGCTACAAGATACTACAACATGAGATTGTTGTTGATTCATAAATGTTTTTGTCAGCACTTGGAGCCCCTCTCTTGCATTACAAAAGATCTAAATCATTGTAGAGTTTAACATCTTGGGCTATAGAGAAATTAATAATAACAAACAAAAAGTGTGAGAGTGAACATGGAGTAAGTAAGTGAGTGAGTGTCATATGAATGTGATTCGTGATGAGGGAGAGAACGAGTTAAGAAACTGTTTGTGTCAGTTTTGGAAGCAAGAGAAAGTTTGTCCCACTTGTTGGTGAATCCACAGTCCCTCTGGTCAACACTCTTCTTCTTCTTAACCTACTTTTCTTTGTCTCTTTCTATTTTTCTCTTTCTTGTCACTTCATAAATTTCCATTTAAATTGTCCAATATCAATTTAATACCATGACGACCTCAAACTTGCGATCGCAATTTTCCTCTTTGATTTGGCAAAAGGCCTATCGTTTCTTTTAAAACACAACAATATAGATTTGGTTTCGTTACGATGCTATACAAACTCTCCCCAATGTTACTATACATAGTTGTCTTTTTGAACTTTAACTATTCATAGTTAAAGTATCTAGTTTTGGCAATTCGGAGAACATTAAGTGCGCACGGCAACATAAACAGTGACAACAATTTAGATATACGGAACAGTGTTAGATACGCCAAATGTAATGATAGCATATTCTTTAATTTTTCATAAATTTGCATTATCATTTATTTAAATTATTAAAAACTAGTAGTATGTCGAGACAAACTAACAAGCAGAAATGTAGGAGAATTACATGAATAAATAAACTTATCTAATATTTTGTGTAATGTCTATTATAAGTTACATACTGAATTTGATATTTACGAAATTATTGGTGGTTTAGTATCAATGCATTTGAATATTAAGTACTATTTTTAAATCGATTTTTTTTGAAGATTGATTTCAGAATAGTGAGAAAGATACTGAAAACCCCAAAAATACGATAAATGATTTTTTAAAGATGTACTATGTTTTCTTTATTATTCAAAAGTAAAATGTTGCATTGGTGTAAACTATAAATTGCAATTGTGTGGTACGGCACAGCTATGATGAAGTTATTTTTTGATAGTATACATAATGTGGTGATAAATTAAATATAAGCGAGGACATTGTTTAGGTTTCTATAGTAAGAAACTGGGTGAAAATTAAATGTTGTTTTGTATACACGACTGGAACTGGAAGTAAAGACAAGTAATATAAGCATGGGTAAAGATAACGTCAAAGAGACAAGATGAAGGAAACAGTCAAACAGTAGAAAGTAAGATTGTAGGACCATGTTTTTATTGAGAAACATTTGTGTGATTTGATATTACATTTTTATTATTATGCACGTTTTTGACATCTGATTTGATCTAACAAAGCCCCTACCTAGCTAGACCTTATTTTCATTCAAATCCAATTATTTACTAATTTTTATTCTGCTTATTTACCTCAATTAGATGTAGGTATTCGTATACTCCATAGCAATGCAGTAGATTAACATTACAATCATGAATACATAGCTAAACTTAAAAGCAAAGGATCATATCATCTGACTGCCAAAAACTCTGTTCCTGACTTCATCATTTTACGTATACCTTTCTAGCAAAAAATATTGAGATTATATCTTATTTTTCCGATGAAAAGTTTAATTATATTTTGTGTTTGGACGTCTTTCTTTTTGGACATCTAAAACAGTTACACTAGTTTAATTTATCATTAATTCATATGCACAATTAATCTTTCTAAACGAGGTCTTTCGTATTAGGCCACTAAAACTTGAAACAATCAAGCAATTAAGTTAAGCAAATGACCTCAAACCTGATCGACTTAAAAGTGGTATGAGAATATAATACATGCGAACAAAAAAAATCAAAATGTGAAAGAAAAACTGAATTACAAGCGTAAGACGTTAGTTAATATTATAGTTCCAAAATATTTAGATGAATTGTTATTCTCCTTTAATATATATATATATATGTATATTTATTTATTTCAATATGTAGTTATGAACCTATGTATAACTGAAACAATTTGTCCTATCATCATTCCACACATTTGAAACTTCAGAAAACTTAAATCAACTATTGAACTCAATTTCCTACAATTTAGGTCAAATAAAAGTAACTCTATTGTTATTATATGGTTAATAGTAGTAATACATAAATGTAACGTTTTCAGTCCCCCGGATTAAAGTGAAGTATCACCTCACGTGAACTGGAGTCAAAGTCCCACACTTCCCGCAAGTAAACCGTACATCACAGTCTAAACACTAAACATAACGCATGACCTAGTTTACTTTCACATTGGGCAATGTGAAGCTTCTATATTACTCATCCCCATATTTAGCCAACTGTTTAACAATTCCCCGTACATATAAAAGATTCAGATGAAGAAACAAAAGCATTATTATAGATTTTATGAAACTACAAAGAAACGCACACGACAATATATTGGTCAACAATCTAACGAGAGAATTTCGCAAATGTTATCCGAAACTCATACATCACAACGTCACAACAGGTAACTGAAACCAATATCTTATAAAATGTAACATTCAAGCGTACGTACGATAGATGATAGTGAAAGAAAGAGACATGTCTCAGTTTCCTCTCCAAACCCAACTCTCCCACACGACTAGATCTGCAAACGCAAAAAGAGACCTCGAGATTAATGACATACACAAGTATATACTTGTATTGTATATTTACACATGCAGGCACATCCTTCAAAATATGTTATTACTAGAATTTATACTACAAAAGTCAAAAAACACGAAGGCCAAAAAAAGGAAAAGAAACTATAATGAATGCTCTAAAGGAAGCGCAAGGTGTGTGTGTGTGTAATTAAATTAGATTGAGTCAACATTGTTGACCTGATTAGGCCAAACAACATGTCTCTCGCATGCATTTATCCGTTTTAGATCCCAATGAAGAAATAAACTACTCTATACTAGTACTATCTCCGTTTCACTTTACTTGTCGTTTTAGGTTTGTGCACACAAATTAAAAAAAACATTCAATTTTACATATTTTCTAGATAAAAACACAATTACCTATACATTTCAACCAATAAAAAATAGAATAACATATAAAATTAATAAATTCTGCATTGAAACTACAAAACGATACTTATTTTGAAACGAAATTTTTTCTCTACAACGACATATAAACTGAAACGGAGGGAGTATAAACTAAGATTATATAACCATTAAACAATGATTTATTACTAGTATAATTTAACATACAATGGCGTCTAGCTAGCTATTGAAGTGAATGTAATGTATAAACATTCATTAAAGGAAAACAAAGAGGCTAAGAGAGGAAAACAAAACCAGATAGTAGGAGGCTCCGTGTTGAAGAGGGTGAATAGCGACGCCATATTCATCAGTGACAATGGGCTGACCAGCGGAATTAATGAGAACAACCTCTTCTCCGAATGCATCTTTCACATTAAAAGGTCCCTGGCTCACTTCAAACTCCATTTCATTGATGAACACCCTTATCCTCGCACTCGCTGCTTTATATTTTAGCCATGGTTAATCCCATTATTTCATGTTAGTATCATGACTATATGTTAACACTATCTATATAGAAAACTTCAAACAAATAAACTTAGTTTATGAAACAATAAACAATCATTTTACATATTAACATGAATGTTTTTTTTAAGATTTATGCTGATCAGTGTGTCCCTTCCATTGTTGACATACAATTAATGTATATTTATATTGTTGAGTAGAAAGTTAAAGATAATAAAAGGGAAATAACTTTATATATCAAATTACCTTGAACTTGAAGCTGGTCCGAAGTTGATGGGACAATAGCAAGAGGATCTGAAGTTGTAGTAGTAGTAGTGGGAGGAACATGAAGCATGATGTTATTGTTGTTGTTGTTGTAAGAACTGATGTTATTGTTGTAAGAACTGATTTGATCACTAGTAGCAGCGTAACAAGTCTGAGGCTGTGGCTGTTGCAACATCTTCATCTTCATCCTCATTTCCTCATCTTCCTTCTCACTCAATTGTTGATGATGATGAGTTCCATACCCCACACTACCGTTCATGATCTCGCTAAGGAGGATACCGGTACATGGCCCCACCGTTGGAGGAGCCTGTTTTGGTTGCTCGACCATATCACCGGGGAGAAACCCTAATTGGGATGAGACGGGGATACCTTCAAACCCTCCGACGGTGGAAGCCGGAAAAAGAAAGGAAGCTTCCGGTGGAAACATCCCCATCATTTGACTACCACCCAAAGAGAGAGTAGTGTTGTTGTTGTTGTTGTTCTTGGTTTTGCGAGGTTTGGTGGATTTGGAGGATGATGAGGAGGAAGAAGATGAAGAGGAAGCTGAGGAAAGAGGCTGAGGCTGTGGCTGTGGTGAAGGGAGGGAGTGTTTGGAGTGGTTATGGAGGAGGCGGAGCTTGTGTTTGCTACGGGACTTGCGGTTTTGGAACCAATAGAAAACATTAGCGTCACCGACTTGGCCGTATTCTTGAAGCTGAGCCCTAATCCTTCTGATCTCCTCTCTTGGTGGATTCACCATCCCTGAGTTGAAGATTGCTTCAAGTATCCTAATCTGCTCTGGCTTTGGATTCCATCTAGGCTTTGGCTCTGGACTCCTTTCCACCTCACACCCTTTAACAAAATCACATCAGGTTATAATTATCTACAAAAAAAATTATATGAAAATTTTGTTTATATATTAAAGAAAGAAGGACCTGAGAAGGGAGAAGAACGGTGGGAAGCAGGAGAAGGCAAGAGAGGAGAGTTTATGTCGTGTTGCCATTGATGGTGTTGAGGTTTGGACTTGAACATGCTTGGCCAGTGTCTATTCGAGGAAGCCATAACTAATTTAACTTGATCCAAAGAAGACAAATATATATATGTGTGTGTATGCTTATGATGATGATTGATGTTGATGATGATGATGT
The DNA here is from genome assembly GCA_905132765.1 of Moricandia arvensis. Taxonomy (NCBI): domain Eukaryota; kingdom Viridiplantae; phylum Streptophyta; class Magnoliopsida; order Brassicales; family Brassicaceae; genus Moricandia; species Moricandia arvensis. Next base: position 48,594 of record CAJHQP010003380.1, read on the forward strand.
GATGTGTCAAGAGAGAGGAGGAGAAGAGGCAGGGAACAGAATGGCTAATTGGGAAGAAAATAAAAATGTGAATAGGGCAAAAGGGTTACGACCTCTTTATCTCCCTCTTATAGTCTCTCTTCACCTACCCAACCTCTATATTTATCTCTTTTACATTATTTAATTTTGTCTCACAAAAATCTCTCTGTAAATCACTCCTCTCTCACTATGTTCATATGTATATGTATTTTTTATTTATTTATTTCATCTGTATATGTTTAGAGAAGAAAACAAAAGTTCAGTCCATTATTTTTTTTTTTTTAAAAATATCACTACTCTTGTTTTGGGAAGTAGGCTTAAATCCCACAAACAGAAAATGTTATAGTAAAAGACAATAGAAAGACACTCTGATTTTATTTTCGCTTTATTAGTCACTACAATAGTCAAAATGTACTATTTAATCGCATTAAAATACAATTGTATAGACTATAAAGGGTCTTTGAACTATTTTAGATTGCGAAAAGCACGATGACATTTTAGAACTGGATCCAGTTTTCTTTGCTATGGTTTGAAATACTTTATAGTAGGATCCCGATCCATGTAAGAACTAAGATTTGTTTAGGTGTTATATCTAGTTCCCTTAGTTGTATTGTATTTAGTGACCAGTACTGCCAAAATTTATATAACAGCAATATAAACTCAAAAATGTTTTTCAAATTGCATACAAAAACATTTACGGTAAACAAAAGGTCAGAATGCATAGGGAACATTTAATTTGTTTTAGGGGTTAGTTCCATCAGATTAGTGTTTAAGTACGTTAAAATGTGCTACTCGGCGATTGGTTTATATTTCTAACGTTAAATCACTAATCGATTGACCAACACTTCAGTAGCAACTAAAGGACAATTGGTATGGAAGAAAATTTGGAAAATCAAATTTAACAGTCATTTGATTAGTGTCTCATGAACGTCCCTTTTAAACTCTAAATACCAATACAGATCTCTAGAATGAAAATGGTAAATAATACACACACATATATATAGTATTAATTTTAAAAACATATTACTATACTGAATTATTGAGACTAGAATAGTAAGAAATTTAGGAAGAAACTCAAAGTGATCATAAATGCAACCCCATGCCTTTTCCTTACAGTTCTTGCATTGAAACCTAAACTGCTTCTGTAGTTCAAACGTACGAACTCAACTTTCTTCAGAAATTGATTCAACAGACTCTTTGAAAGTGATCCATGTTTGGTTCTGAACTAGGATTTCTCCCCTTTTATTATTTTCTCTTCTGACATCTAAAAAAACATTAAATGGACCAGACAAAAGGATGCTAATTTTACATATTTTCCCACATTTTATTTTGCCGTAGAAATATTTGTTAAATAGTATTTGTTTAATTTATTTTGTGCTTTTAATATAGTGGTAATATATTTTAGGGCAAATCTCTCAAATAACACCTTTTGAAGTTTTTGTCACAAAAATAAACTTCAAAAACAAAAATGACCAAACTAGACTTTTTTATTTTCTAAAAATTAATATTTTTTATTTAATTTTTCAATTTTAAACCTCACCCCCAAAACCCCACCCCATAACTCTAAACCCTAAGTTTAGATTAGTTAACCCAAGGGGTATAAACGTATATTTACCCTCAAAATCCTACCTCAAAAATGTTATTTTTGTCATTTTTCCCTTAAAGTTTATTTTTGTGACAAAAACTTTTTTAGGTCTATCTTAGAGTATTTCTCTATATTTTATGTTAGGGGGAGTTAATTTCTGGGCCTTCAGGCTGTGCAGAAGAGGATTCTCTCGGTCTTCGGCCTTAATTAAAATCGGATGGAGGGAGCAAAATGGTTTGTTTGGATGTTGGAATAGTCATAATCGATGAGCCAAACATGATTTTAGATGTTTTGAGATATAATATTACAGAGAAAAATCAAGTATTAGTGGGAAAATAAATAATTTCAAGAGGTCAGAATGGGTGGTGGTGGTATAGTAACTGCAAAGAAATTAAGGTCTTTATTTGGATTGACTCGAGGGTCTTTGTTGATGATCGTTCCCATTAATAAGGTATTAATAGTTGTTCAATCCTGCTATTTTGAAATATTAAGATTTTTTTCGTCTGCATTTATTTCAAAAAAAGAAAAACGAAATTCGAACTAGTATAGTATCAACAACCGTATGGAGACATTTTTTTTTTAAAACAGTGTTAATTTATAACTTTGGTGGAAGTAAATCAAATTAGCAACTCTATTGCATTTGTTGCATTGACCATGACACATTCCGAAACCGTGTCATGTACTATAATAATTTGTTGCATTGATCGCCATTTTTTATTCTTTGCAATCCTTAATTAATTATACGATGGTATGTATCGGGGTTCGAATGCAAAGTATCACCAAAAGTTGATCTATGCCTAAAGTGGAGATTTGAAGATTATAACCATATGTCAAGAGCCAAAAACGTTTGGTTGAGAAAAATAGTTGAAGACCTCAAGGAAGAAGTAAAAGCAGGTATAGCTTAAGTGTACTAAAGATTCATAGGTTGTGTGTGATTACATGCGAGGCCTTAAGATATTGATAATTTCTTAAACTCTTTATCTTTTTCGGATACATGTGAAACTCAAGTTTTGAGCATAATCTAGTGAGTTGTCATGAATCTCCAGCCTATCAGACAGCCATCAGCAAAAATAAATAAATAATTAATTCTCCTGTTTTTTCTTCTTTGCATGTTTGATTAATTTGCTAGATCTGAGACAAAAGAACATCATTAGGTTATCACAATTTGCATGCTTAAAGATGGCCATGTGACAATGCTTGAAGGATTATGTTCTTGATCATCAACTGATCTTGGTACAAGTTAGCCAAAAGGGTGTGGAAGACGGTCTATAGAGGTGAAAACCCAAAACACGCGCGTTGATCACGTGAGCATAAGTCATTTTTCCACAGTAACTCTTTAACGCACAGTTTGGATAAGAAGAAGTTGTAATTGATTGAAAGAGAGAGAGAGCTAAGGTGCGTCACTGTAGATCACAAGCTCGAGCTTGAACTAAGTGTTCTAGTGAATTACCGATACATATCAGCTCTATTGAGGATCACTCGTCTTGTATTTTATTCTTGTTTTTTTCATGCTTTCATATCTTCTTGTTGATTGACCGAGTTGAGAGAGATGATTCTAAGGAGTTTAGAATCATACAATGCTGATTTACCAGTTAACTATTATAAATGTCTAAGACCATGTTTATCCCCGGTCTTTTAAGGTGTGGTTCTTAACATAATTTGACGTTTTTTTTTTTTTTAATTTTTTTTTTGACTAAGAGACGGCTCTTAAGTCTCCTATTAAAGAGACGGTTCTTAAGTTAAAAGTTAAGAAACATCTCTTAGAAAAGTTAAGAACCTCTGTTAAGAAACTGCCAATAAACATGCCATAAGTGATAAACTTTGAGAGTATCTAGGCTTTGTAATACAGTATATATATATTTATCCATTTATAGGATGACAGTTGTAAATTGACCATTTGAAAGCAAAAAAATAATTACAGCTACGTTTTGTTTGGGTTTTTTTTACTTATACAAGGGAGTCTGAATTCTTCTTATGTTGTGGAACATTTATACATTTTTTAACAATTTATTTTCTGTAAATTATTCTTAGAAAATTATTATTGGCGTCATGGAGTAACCCTAGATTTCAGTGGGATTTCTAAACAGCAATAAATATGACATGTGTATGATATATTGGGACCACTACAAAAGAATGAAAACCTTTATAAGCTCAACAAAGTACATTCATTTTCTTTGGATAAATTATTGTGTTTTTTTATGTAACCAAAAAAATTCCAGACCTTCCTTGCATTAATAATTTAATTATAGGTTTCACTCACAGATTTGATAAAAAAAAGGTTTCACTCACAGATTTGATAAAAAAAAAGGTTTCACTCACAGATGTACAGACTCGTTTTTTGCTTTATGACATACTATATATATATATATATATAGATATAACTTGTAATATTCATTTCAAATTCAAATATTCAAATAGTAACTTCATTAATTTTTAATGTCAAACATATATGTCCTTGACTCATATATTTATGTTGTACATGTTAGAAGCAATTATTGTGGGGGAGTGGTGGACGAAGAGTGATCCATACCGAACAGTACTGAAGTGATAACTAAGTCTCTGATTTTATATGAGTTTTTTTAATAAAATATATTTTGTTTTCATCCTCCTTGATTCAATCTTTTGCTTTCTCTTTTGTTACAAACAGTTTGTCCCTAACCAAAATGTCAATAACCTGCACGGCCACTCAATTCAATTCAATGCTTTATAGTTCATTAGCTTCTTAGCTGATATCACTTATCCGGCATTTAAATTAAGTTCGCTCTAAATTTGGATGAGAGAGCATGGGGGAAATGACATGTATATATACAAGTTACAACTAATCTGTCCCTATAAACCAAAATTTCAATAAATCGCACGATCAGTCCAATAATATATATTTACAAGCTTGATTTTCACCTTGACTGGTATTTCCTACTTTTAAAGTTTGCTTTATAAAAAATATTTATGTTTAAAATTGGATTATGGTATAACTTTATATACAAACAATAAGCTTTAAAAATTACACATAGGGCTATCTAGACAACCAATACGAAAGGCATATTTAATTGAAGTTACTCCAATACTTGATATATGTACGCATGATATGAATATACGCATTTCTTTTAAGTATATACACACTTCTATAGCCTTATCATTTTATATTATATGTTGCGAGTGATGCATTAAATGAAATGTACATAGAGAGGGAGCACGAGAAATGGGTTATAGAAAAGAGGTTATGAACTTGTAAGCTAAAATTGCGCTCATTTTTTTGCAGTCTCACTAAATGCTCACATTAGTAAATACACCAACATGCCTTCTCTTCAATGCCCTAATATCCCATCACATGCAGTTTCCCTACTTTTCATTTTTATTTGTGTTATATGTATCCTTATCTCTGTTTATTATCATCAGTTGTGCAGTTCCATAGATTTGTATTACTTTGAATTTACTTAACTAATGTGTTACTTCTTTTACAGTTGATACATCTATAAATATTCACATCTTGACTTGTGGAAAATAAAGAGAGAAACTTTGAGCATTTTTCTTGTTATTTTCAGGAAAGTCCAAAAAGTTAGTTCACTTCTTTGGGTGATTCTGGAATTGTTTGAAACCTTATACAAATCAACATAGTAATTAGTCTTTTTAAAATCATCAATATAAATCTTTCAAACCGTCAAAATAAATTTAAATAAGATACTTTAAGTACAACTTTTTTTTAAAACTTCCGTAGTTTAAGTACAACTTTTTTTTAAAACTTCCGTAGTTTAAGTACAACTTTTTTTTAAAACTTCCGTAGTTTAAGTATCTTAAACTTACAATTCTTAAAAGCAAGGAAGCTAATACTAATACAAAAAAATTACAGAAAAAGTTGAAAAAATAAAAATATAAAGTATTTCAAATTCCTTCTTTAAATACTAATTTTTAACTACCACATTGTATATATGTACTAGCTATATTAAAGGCATATCTTTTTAAAATTGTATTGAGCGCCGGCTCTATATACAGTTAGAGGATTATTGGTTAGGTTAGCGGTTAACCTTATAACTAATGTACACTATCTAGATTATAAAGAGTGTGTGTGGCAAGGCTGCAGTTAAGAAAAATTTGAGGGACAACTAAGAAAAGTAAAAATCCAGTTGTTCTCAAGTCTTTTAACACAGGATTGGATCATATCCATTATTTATACTGTTCTCTCTCTAGCTTTCAATTTCTTTTTGTAAATCTATCTTTTTTGGGTGTAAAGTAAGTGAAAAAATGAATTTATTTTTTTCCGGAAACTCAAACAATATAAATAGTCGTTTTTCAAGAAAAGTTAAATTTAAATGCCAGAGTGCCCACTAAACACTTTTTTACCACTAAACCAATAGCTCAATGGTGTAAATATATCTTTCAGCCCCAAAACAAACAAGTATATTTTTGAATCGCCAAACACTTGCGCTAAAATATTGGTACTTCATGACCACAATAACTCTATTCTTCTTCTTTATCTTAATAGTTCAAGATTTATCTTTCTTGACATCAATTAGTCTTTCAACCATGCAAAAGAGGCTAACTGAATGTACGTATTTGAATCCATGTTAAATCTTATAAGCTTTTTTTTTTGGAGATGATTATATTACTGTGAGAAAGTTGTACTCTTCAAATATTCACTTTATTAGAGATTTTTTGTTGTTGTTGAAAATCTTACTAAATACATTATATTGCATGTTGTAACTCACCAGTCACCAGGAATCATGGCGACGTTCAAATCATCTGAATCTGCAAAATTTCTAATGATATACTTTATACCTTAAATCATCGACATAAACAAACATAAGACCACTACAAATAGAGATGAGAAGGAAGGAGAAGAATGTTTTATATCTTTGTCTTGTTGATTTTTGGCAACAAACGTGTTTTCATATATTGATTAAGCAACATCCAACAAAAATGGCTACAAACTGTTTATATGTAACAAAAAAATCATTGAAAACCATGCATATACTCGTGATAATTAGACAAACGATCGAGAAAAGGCAGGTTTGTCAACTAATCCCATTGGGAATATGTTAAACGTATTTCAAAAGCCTAAGAATCAGTGACCACTTACCTCACACGTGTATATGAACGTTAGAACAACCATTTTGGTGTGTGGAATTTATTTTAAAATATCAATTTTCAAAGTACGAAAGATAAGTATTCGAGAAACATCCTCTTTATAGGAATGAGAGTATGCCAAAGAAAATATGAATTTCCAACTACATTCTCTCAAGTCTATTTATAAAAAATTGTCAAATGGCATAGTTAACATCAAAAGTTTGGATTAAATTAACTAAACTAGTAAAGAAACCCTATAATGCATCGGGATTATAATTAAGAGGGCTTTGAGAAATGAGAATGTTTGAAGTATAAACATTTTCTAATACTTGGAACTATATAAACAGTAATGCCTTAGAACTCGTGCTTGGATCCTTGCCTTTTTTTGTGTGGTCTCAAGTATGTCACTATATTCAGACAACATGTATAATGTAGAAGGCTCGTAGCACATATAGTCTAAATAGAATGTCGAAGATCAATGTTTGGAGTAAAATAAATACCGACACGATTAGCTATGTCTATAGGGATTCATTAAATTTAGATTAGCAGATGTAAGCCTCATGATATCCGGTGCATATTTAGAGCTTAGGGCTCAAAAGAACAAATGTAACCTCATGATAATCTAATTACAATAGAAATTTCTGCATGATCTTATTTTATACAGCTGTTAAGAGATCTATATATTCTACAATGGTCATAAGTTGTTGGTATGTTCCCCAGACTGTTTAAGACAATGCGATGAAGTTTTTTTCTTCCGGCCGGTTAAATGTTTTATTGTGAAGGTCCCAAGGATGGGAATGCTGGCATTTGGTCTAGTGGTATGATTCTCGCTTAGGGTGCGAGAGGTCCTGAGTTCAATTGTCGGAATGCCCCTTTTTTTTTCATCATTTGTTTCAAATCTCAGGGGAATTCAGGCGACCACAGCCTCACAGCATACAAAATGTGGAGAGCATGTCAGGAACCCTTGATAAGCAAGATCAAGATGACAATCTCATGTGCAATAGTTTAGGTATTTTGACGAGGAGAAACATTTTTTAGACATAAGACATGAGATACGACTTTCAAGATTGACTACATGACCAAAGTAACTGATAGAACGAGATGCAAATAATACAACTACCATCAGATCCACTGGTTTAGGTTCCTTTGAACCACATAACATCACCCTCTAACCTCAAATGAATCCTAAGCTGATTCTAGTTCATTCACTTACAATGGTTTCAAGCACAACAAAGAAGAGAGCAAGAACTGAATTTCATGAGCAATCCCATTTGGTCTAGTGGTATGCTTCTCACTTGGGGTGCAAGCGGTCCTGAGTTGGATTCTAAGAATGCCCCCTTGTCTTTAGCAGCGCATGTTCTGATTGTAGCACATACCTTTACTTTCAGGTCAGATTATTCAGATTTGCAAACATGTGACCTCTTCTTTAAGAATCCCAACAAGATATACCTCTTTACTACTACAACGCACATGTTACCAGTTTCTCCAAGAATGAGCTGCAAGAAACAGAAAAAAAAACTATAACCTCTAAGTTGATAAATTCAGTGAACACAAAAAAGATAAAGGCAACTGAATTTCAAAAACAGTTCCTCCAAACGTACAAATGAATTACATCAACAACAGGGCATTTGGTCTAGTGGTATGATTCTCGATTCTCGGAATGCCCCCATTGACTTTTTAAACAGTGTATGTTTGTCTGGTATGCTACCTAATTTTGCTACAAGATATACCTCTTTACTACTACAACAAGAATGCTAACTATTTTTTTGTAAGATATACCTTCACTTTGCTAACTACTACAACAAGAGGTATATCATTTCAAGATATACCTCTTTACTACTACAAGAATGCCCCATTGACTTTTTGTAACAGTGTATGTTTGTCTTATGCACCCTTAAACTTCTTAATAAGCAAAATTCTACTGATCAGAATATTCACATCCAAAGGCCATAAACTATACATTATACATCAGATCTCAGACATTAGAAATTGCCTACCACTTATTAATTATATGGTAAGAGTTCATTAGGGAAAACATATCCAAATTGTATCATTGTCATTAGATCAACTGTCTTCTGTTATTATTGTAACCTATTCATAAGCAAATAACCAGAAACGGCTCTACTCTTATCACATGCATCAGTGGCTACTTGGGTATTCAAAGTTCAAACACCAAATAACGAGGCATTTAGAGGATGGATCAAGAAACAGCCTTCCCTTTAGCCATTTCACTTAATTACATCAAGAAACTGAGCACTGGATCTAGTAACATGATTCTAGCTTAATTTAAGTTTCCTAAACAACATGAACAAGTTCCCACAGATCAGATCTAGGAACATTTTGTTGACTAAAATATTCATCATGGAAAAGTCAACTTAGGGACATTTACTTAGATATGTTTTTGTTCTTTTCTTAACTCAATTATACAGCATCAGGGCATTTGGTCTAGTGGTATGATTCTCGCTTAGGGTGCGAGAGGTCCCGAGTTCAATTCTCGGAATGCCCCCTTGATTTTTTGAAAGTAGATGGTCTATACACGAGCTGATATTTAAGTTACTATTTCTTTTGACCAAGAATTGGTCCTAGTAATATAACATCTATAACTGATTTAGCATGCATTTCACTTTACATTCACAAAAATATACATTAGGAATGTCATGTCTGATAGTGAATACTTACAGTAATGGCGTGTTGATTCATCAAGAATGATAACCAGATGTTGCCAGGTTCACCAAGGACAAAATACTCCAGCGGGAATAGTCTGCACACTGAAAACGAAAAGGGCAATATGTATTCTCTTTTGGCATTGAACAGAACGCAAGAATCAAACATATATTAAACTATTTACAGCAAAAGTAGAGAAGAAAAGTGGAAACTGAATTTGAAGGGCCAGTTGTTTTGACAGAGTTGCATCAAGTACTAGTGATCATAATGTTTCAGATTTCCAAATATCCAAAGGCCCCATGCAACTTACAGCAAATTTCAGGTCACTAGACAATAATAACAACAGGGCATTTGGTCTAGTGGTATGATTCTCGCTTTGGGTGCGAGAGGTCCCGAGTTGAGTTCGATTCTCGGAATGCCCCCATTGACTTTTTTAAACAATGCATGTTTGGTATGCTAACAGAATCTTATTACTGAAAATTCTGTCCTAGTGCCAGACTTTTAAAGATCAGATTCAATTCAACAGTTGACCAGTTCCTAAAATTTCACGTTAGTAAATTATAATGATCACACTGCAATATACCGCGGCTTTCAGTTCATATGATTAAGACTTAGGAGATCTAAGCAGATAATATCAGAAAACACCTATGATGCACCCCTAAATTCTTAAGAAGCAAATCCTACTGATCAAAACGTTTCACATTAAAAATCCAAAGGCCATACACTATGCATCATAGTGTCCAATCTCAGACGTTAGACATTTCTTTTTTTTTGACGTTAGACATTTCTTACCACTTACTGATTACATGGTAAAGGTTCCTTAGGAAAATCAAATCTAAATTGTATAAACTGGCTTAGATTGCTTAGATCCGTTAAATTCAAAACCACCTTCCAATAAGAAAATCAACCAAAAATTACTATAGTCCTATCACCTTAACCAAAAATTACTTTAGTCCTATCAGTTATCACCTGCACTAGTGGCTACCCAAATGTTCAGAACATTAAAGAACACAACTATGTATTAAGAGGATGTATCTAGAAAACAGCCTTCCCTTAGCTTTTTAACCAAACTACATCAAAAAACTGAGCATTAAGACTAGTTACATATGTTTCCTAAATACCACATGAATAACTTATATCATGAAATCTCAGAGAAACATATAAACAAGGTCAGAACATATTCAGTGCAAATGGCCAGCTGAGAAAACATGTCATAAAATAAATATTGGCAGAGTATGTCCCATGAAAATTGTGAACCAGAGATTTCACTTTCCAAGGAAAATGGTCATTCTCAGGACTCTCGGTGGTGAAAAAGACCGCACAGAACAGATCTAAGAACTTATTGTTAATACTGAAATATTCATCACAGCAAAGTCAACTAAGGGAACTAAAACCGACTTTGACTAGATATGTTTTCTTGTATAGGATTTTTAACTTAACTAAATAGCATCAGGGCATTTGGTCTAGTGGTATGATTCTCGCTTCGGGAGTGAGAGGTCCCGAGTTCAATTCTCGGAATGCCCCAAAAACTTTTTTGACATGTGATAAAAGCAAGCTCGGCATTGTTAGATGAACAGTGTGTATAATTGACTTTGCACAGACCAAGTTCAAGTCTAACAACATGCATTTTCCTTCAATGAAAGTAAGGTCAAATGATCACAACGCATTGTTAAGACTTCTACTATATAAAATTCCAAAGTCAACAAGATCTGGAATGTACCTTTGCTCTTGCATAGTATGATTCAGATTTGTTGATCTCCATATCCTATTCAGATTTTTTTATTCTGTCTTCTTTATGTTATAGTTCAGATTCGTTGATTGGCACAAAACATGCTGAAGGACTTCCAAGAATGAGAGGCACTGCACCAAAAAGAAAAGGTCAACAGAGATCACAGTTCTCTTTGAACAAAGGATAGACAAGTTCACTTTACAGAATTCCCCATGAGGAAATTTTCCAATATTGAAGAGAAGTATGAGAAACCAAATTTTCAACTTTGATGTTTGGGTTTCAATCTCAAAGTAAGAACAATAATTCTGCAAAGTTCACCTAGAAAGTTTACTAGCAGAAAGATTCACTGAAAGCCAAAGGGGCTCATATAATCTCTTTTAGAGCTGAATAGGCTTGAATCAGTCACATCAACAACAGGGCATTTGGTCTAGTGGTATGATTCTCGCTTTGGGTGCGAGAGGTCCCGAGTTCGATTCTCGGAATGCCCCCGTTGACTTTTTGAACAGTTTATGTTTAGTATGCTAATGAAATTTTGTTACTGACAATTCTATCTTCTAGTGCCGGATTTTCTTTTAAGATCATATCTCAACAGTTGGCCAGTCCCTAGACATTCACCATCAGTATATTACAAACAATTATGGCAACACACACCTTTGCTTTCAGGGCATATGACTGAGATATCTAATCATATAGTATCAGGCACAACTTATGACTGCATACAAGTATGCTCCCACATTCTCCAAGAACAAGCTACAGGAAACAAAACAAAGAACAATGCTTAAGTTAACAAAGTTAATAGAATTTCAAATGCCTTCATCAACAATCGGGCATTTGGTCTAGTGGTATGATTCTCGCTTTGGGTGCGAGAGGTCCCGAGTCGATTCTCGGAATGCCCCATTGATTTTTTATAAACAGTGCATGTTCTGAGCTCAAACTAATTAAAATAAGAGACTTCGCTGTCTTTTGGTACCAGATTTTCAAAGAGATAGCACTTGACTTATTATCTGCCTAATTTTGTACAGCTGTAAATCAATAACCATCACCTCAACATACCTTGGTCTTCAGGTCAGTTGATTTAGATTTGCACAAAATCTCCCGTCTTGATAATTTTCCAATAAGATAATACAAGCAGTGTCCTGCAGAAGTAAAACAAGTAAGCGCTACATTAATAAATATCCAGAACGGTTGCTTTTAACTAAAGTTCAGCTATACGGTGCAAAAGATCACAGGACTATACAAAAGTCAAAATAAATATCTCTTAATTGTGAGACGGATCCGGCACATCAGATCTTGTTAATACTACAAATATTTTACCACTAAAAGTTAAGTGGCACTGTGACAGTGAAAGATTGGATCCTAGATCTATTGATTTATGCTTTGATTATTTACATATGAGCTTCATAAATCAGAAACAAAGTTTTGTCAACATTTGAACCTATTAATTTCTCAAAAACTGGGTATTTGTTTAACTAGCAGCATTTGGTTAACCGAGAAGTCCCAGGTTCAATTCTTATACTGTCCCCCACAAACATTCTTTAAAACTAAGAAACTGTCAATGAAATTTTAGTTTGCAAAAGAAGAAAAAGAGCATGATGAAACCCATTGCCAAGCAGAAACAAGGAATATAACTTACAATACTATGAAGTAAGAATGGTAAGATTATTGTCCAAGCCGGGAGAAAGATTTACTGCGAATTAAGATAATACTCAAATGAATTTGATAATGATACAACATGTAAGACAAGTTCCTACGTTAGAAAATGGAGAGTAGAAGGAGGGACATTGTTTCTTCACAAGCCTCAGTAATCTACTGTTTCTTTCTACAAAATATTTGCCTAAGATATGGTGATAACATGGATATTCATCATTGCTCACAAGTCACAATTGAACATAAACAAAGGGCAGACGGAAAGCAACATTACAATTGTATGTTATGCATGCTGACCTGGGACATGACCAAACAGAGACATCTCTAACGATGTCCCAGCAAGGGGGAAGCAAGAACTCAGCACCTTCAGCTATCCATATATATTAGCAGCCTTGTTCTGTATTCACTGATAAAGAAAATCATTTATTAGCTTATGGTCTTTTTGTTAATATTATAATAGAAGCGAACATTTAGGATAACGTGATAGCAAGAAAATGGTCGCCTACCATTTTGGAGTACTTAAAATTAGGCTTCCCTTCAATGAAAGCAGGTGGTCGTTGATATACCACTGATGCAGCTCTTATCAAGATTCTGGCAGTTAAACCCCAAATAACATAATCCTTATCTCCTGTACTGTAATCAAAGAAGTGCAGCAAATGCCTTTTCCCCATCCACTCAATCTCCTCAGATCTTCGGTTCTCATCCTGCGTAAGATATTTTTCAACCACGGATGCTTCAAGTACATAAAGACTTGCAACTATAAAGCATGCTTGATAAAAAGAGACAAGAGGAACCTTCAGAAACATTTCAAGTGGTGCATCAAACACAGCTTCCACTTCAGCAGGATTTGGCGTTGGACTGAATGCTTTTCTGTCCCATAATATTCCTACTACAGGAATTACTCTAAGCAGATGCTGCATTGGAAAATGAAGCACATATAAGCAAAGTATTTCTCACTTAAAATAAAATCTTAAACAGCAACTTGGCATAGCCTAAACCAACAATACAAAGCAGGATTTAAGGCTTAAGCTACCACTGAAAGTTATTCAGGATCTTAAAACAGATAGAGCGCCACTTCAGTTACCATCATTCTGCAACTTGAACACGAGATAATTGTAATACAACTACAAAAGAAGGTTCAGAAATCAGTTATGGAGAACACTAAGGTCTAAAGAGAACCACTGCTAACTAAGAGTATGGCCTCCTACAATTCAAAATGTAAAATCAGTTGTAACTCTGTGTGGTCTCAAAACATAGACCATGCATTCTAGCAGCAACGAGACAAAAGAGGACGGTGGACAAGTTTTGATACCTGAGAGAGAAATGGTTCTAGGAAAGCAACAACATCAACAAGCGAAGGGTGCAATCCAATCTCTTCCTCTGCCTCTCTGGTGGCAGTAACACCATCATCCTTATCATCCTCTTCTGCTTTTCCACCTGGCAAAGAAACTTCTCCTACAACAAAAATCACCCATCATCCATATTATCACTCTCATTGCGCTCCAGAAGGTTTCGAACAGTAAAGAGATAAGACTTCAAAGGCAACAACTTTGAACGCTCCCCCTATAAGAAGTGACCAAATTTAAAAAAGCAAAGCACAAACCCGAGTGAGTAGACAATCCGGAAGACCTCTTAGTAAGGATGACACGCACATCACCATCGTCTCCTTCGAAGAGACAGATCAAGACAGCTGCTTTCTTCACCGGAGACATAGATTCCTGAAACCCAACATGGGAGCTTAGTTTCCCGGTGCTCTCTTCCGCCTTGAGCGGTGGCTTGTATACACGAAGCTGCTGCACCAAAGCGAAGAATCTGGATGATCCAGTTGAGAAACTTTTCGCGGCCGCTGCTCTCTCCATGAATTTGCAGAGAGAATCACAGTTGCATAGAAGAGCTTATGTGGAGCAAAAAGGTTGTTTTTTTATTAAAGTTTTTTGCCCTACGGAACTCCGGTCTGATCCATTATCTCAAGTCTGTCCCGGTCTGGTCTGAGTGTTGATTTATAAAAAGATAAAAACTTTATCCACCAATCGAACATGTAACACTTGATTATAATTGTGCAAAGCTATGAAGACAAACTATTGCAATGTATTGAAAACAAACCAAGAATCACCATCATCTCCTACATATCAAATACACGTATTTACATCACTGCTCACAGCAGAGACAGAACACAGACCAAACAAATATACATATTCCTTCAAATCTTGTAAGTCTCAATCCTCTTATAAAGATAAGGTACGTTGTGTATACTCAGACAGACGTTAACTTAATTCAGGCGCCTGGAAATGACAATCTCCTTGGTTTCACTGCGTTTTTAGCTCCAGAAGACGGAGCTTTGGCTGAAACTGATGATACTCTCTTTGCAGGTGAATTTGATTTAGTTTCACTCTTGGAACAAACTGTCTTTGAGCTCTTTGGTTTCTTAGGAGTCAATGAATATCTTACTTCCCAAGGCCTAACAGCAATCCAACGCTCTTTCCAGCTCCAACCCCAATTAGTATTGCCAAGCTCATAACCTCCTAGCCACTGAGTCTTACCATCGGCTTTCCACTGTTCATGGCAAAGGATCAAAACTTCTGTTTCTTCACACTGAACGCAGCAAACAAGGAAACAAAAGGCATATTAATATACCTGATGGGAGAAGGCATAAGCCAAGGCTCTTTCCCTCTTGATCGTTGCTTCTTCCCTTTGATGTATCCTCCCTAAGATTTCATCTTTTGTCTCTGACCCACCATTCCATTCGACCTGCAATTGTATCACTTGATCAAACTCAGCCTGAGCTTTAAACTTCTCAAGAGAGTTTGTGGGAGAAAGGATTGACCCAAGATGTGTCTCCAAGACTAAAACAGCTCAAGGCTGTGACTATTTTATGCAAATATTGCGTTTGGGGAACAAT
Source organism: Moricandia arvensis (assembly GCA_905132765.1). NCBI lineage: Eukaryota > Viridiplantae > Streptophyta > Magnoliopsida > Brassicales > Brassicaceae > Moricandia > Moricandia arvensis. The sequence goes on from CAJHQP010003380.1 coordinate 64,197, forward strand.
GACAGAGTTCTATTACCTCAACATCGTGAAGCTTAGCCTCAAGCTTCTGCTGATTCTCTAATCTTTTATGCATCAGTCGGCTTTCCATGACCATGCCAACTCGGCGAGCCTTTATCTGCGACTGTATTTTACTCCATGTGTGAAGATACTTCAATGTAACCGCCGCTTGCTTCTTCACTGGATGCTTTTCAGCTAACACCTTTGCTCTTGCAACCCCTTTTAGACGCCTTAACATTTTTCTAGCCTGTGAGAAAGATAACATAACTAAACAGTTGATTACTATAAGAAAAAAACAAAGCCACAATGTCAATGTAATATCACAACTCAATGCACCTTATAGGCTCTAAAAGCAGACTGAATTCGAGTTGCAGCCCAATCCTCGCTACGAACAACTAGTGATGAAGCATGAGTGCCCTTCTTCTTGGAAGCTTTTGATTTCACAGCAGTAGAAAGCCCCTGTCACAAAGAAGGCCAAGTGAAAAGCATTATTATAAAAACACAGAACTCAATTGTATTGATGAATCATCACCAATATGAAACATACCTTTGTTTGTTTCCCTTTCTTAGATCCAATTATTGCCTTGAAAAAGTTCCGAGAACCCATCTCAGACTCTTGTCACTTGTCACCAAAACACCTTGTATGTCTACAAAATGCTGAGCATAAGATTGTGCTTAAAAACAGCTGAATGATGAATGATCTCATAAAGATAACTACCAGTACTCTTGTAACTACATAAATGTACAACTACACAGTACAAAGAAAAAAATTGCATCTTGCATCTGCCTCTCTAAGAATCTACTACTCAAGAGAAACTCTTCATGTGCTTACACAAAAAAAAACTGAATCTTTACTGCAACTATTGAGCCTAGTTCTTGTATTCACTAATCAGACACAACCCAAACCAATTAATCAAGCAAAACCAATTAATCAAGCACCCAACAGAAAATTAGATTCAGCTGGAGAAGAGGGTGTAACAATCCCAATGGCTATTAGAGGAAATAAAAAGGTTCAAACTTTACTAAACCCAACACACAAACTTAACTATTCTCCAGATCCAATCTACAAACCATTGAAACCAGTAACGAACATTCCACTTTTTCAACCAAGGAGAGCTAAAGATAGATACAAAAATCCTGGGTTCAAGCCGAAAGGTACACATACCTATGGAAGCTAGTGAAGAAACTGAAACTTGTGTTAAAAGAAGAATGAAGCAGAGAGAACCAAAAAAAAAAAACAGAACAGAGATTATGTGAAAGAATGATTAAAAAGGGTGTTTTTTCTCGGTGCCTGTAGTAAGGAAGAAGTAAAGGTGTACTTATAAAAAAGGAAAAATCATTAAGGCGTCGTGACTTGTGGGAAATATTATTATTAATTAATCAACCAGTGATTATGCTAAATCAAAATTGTCATAGTGACACACCAGCAGTCTTAATAATGTTTTTTAAGAAATATTACTACTAGTGTACTAGGAATCAAGTTTGTCCAGGTTGGACTCTTTTGTATCACGTTGTCTTACCGTCTATTTAAAGTTATCAATAGCCAAAACGATATATATTGTCACGAAGAGTTTGTATTCATCACGGAGTGTTCATTTTTGCTACTAGATTGTCATAAAAGTTCATGACACTGTTTAATGTATACACCTCTAAGTTTAGAAATTGAAAAGCTGTGAAATATTACGAATATGGTTAGGAGGAGGAGTCAATGTATTCGTTATGAGAATTGCAAAATATCAATACTATCAAATCACTGCATGTGTACTTATATTTTGTCACTGTTTAAGCTGTTTGTTTTTGTATATGTAATTAGCACAATAATTTTTAATATTTGGTATCAAATGGTGTCTCTAATAAGTGGTTGGTGTGATTACCAGCAAAATGATTGACAAGAAAAGCAGTGGTTAGCAGACTCATTTGACTTCGGCTGAGGGGTCCGAAGTTTCCAAAATCAATTGATTGCAACTACCAAATTTTGATATATCTTCTACAGACAGGAAATTTCTTTTGGTGAATAAATAATTTTAAAGATAAGTGTGTTATGTAGATACTCAGGAGCAGCTCATCCACCACATATGTGGTTTGTACCTACTCCTGATGAAAATCTTGTTCTATTTCTGAATAAAAATAATTAGACAATGTATGGGTTTTCTACACATTTGTAGATTGAGTTTGGGTCATTGTTGGGTTGTTAATACGAGCTTTTCTTCAAGACCTGGCCCAGCCTGCTTGAACAAAGTTGAAGATCTTTGATATTCTTTAACCCTAATTTGTAAACACATGTTTGTTCAAAAAAAAATGTAAACACTAAACAATGTGATCAAGGAATAATTAAAAAAAAACATGCTATCGTGGTGTTGATAAATATAGGAAATTTATTTTGGTTGTATGTTTCCATATATGTCAAGAGAAATTCACCCATAATTCTTACATTTTTATCATTATTTGTTTGAAATATGGAGTATTTCTTAACTTCTTACAACTGTGAAATCGGCATTTTTTTACTTTCTCAAGTTTTTTTTATGATCAAACATTTCTTAAAACCTTTGTCAGGCAGAAACTCCAAACTAACATATTTAAAAAGAAATGAATTAGCCAAAAAGAAATGTCCACACTAGTATAGATTTGTACGTTAGTATTAAACTATTAATATTTTATGTAAACTCGTATAAGTAAATACTGGGCCCATCCCTCTAATATTTTGGTAGCAATTATTGATTTCATTAATCTTTATGTCTTTTCAGACATACTAATAGTTAATCCCATCAACTATGACTTCGTTCGTATCCTTATCCATTTATCTTTTTCTTTTACAACTAACGTCTATATATAACTCTTACTTTATATACAAACAGATCCCCACATGCAGAAAATCAATTCAGTTTAAACTAATCCTATTTGGTCTACCAATTCAAATGAACCTTGTTCTTTTATCAAACTGATAATGTTATTAAGTTCATTAGTCGTGATTGTATTTCAACGCTTTACCCAAATAAGTATATTCTAAGAGAATGTCAATTCTCAATGATCTATACATAAACAGGGTACATGTATCATGTATGTCATTTGTTTTTTTATCATCACTAAACTTTGAAAACCATTTTTGAATAGATCAAAGAGATGAGTTTCAACGACCAATCGTTAAACTCAATCATCATTTGGTTCGCAGCCATAACGTCTCCCTTGACTATCGCCGTTATCTTCATCTTTTTATGTATGTGTTTTCTCAAACGCCGTAGGTTTGTGGATGCATCACCGGAAACTGCAGAAGACGACCACCATCTTTGCAGAAGAGAAACACCGGGCCAAGGGCTTAGCGCTTCCGTGATTGCCGCCTTTCCCACTTTTTCTTACAAACCGGACAGTAACGACCCGGAGAGCAACAGTCGGGAGATAGAATGTCCGGTTTGCTTAGGGTTAATCACCAAGAATGTCGTAATTAAGGTTTTACCGAATTGTAAGCATATGTTTCATGAGGAATGTATTGGAACGTGGCTTGGATCGCATGTAACTTGTCCTGTGTGTCGTAAAATGGCTGAGCCGATGGGTAGCACTGAGGACAAGGTCCTAGAAAGTATAGTATAGTTGATTGTTAATTACATATGTTAATTATATAATTTTTCTTTTTGTTAGCTGTAATATATATGATTGATTTTGTCCAAAAAATCTCTCTGTATATATATGATTGATATGAAAAATATACAAATGATATAACTCAGCATGCCAAGCTTTTGGTCATACTACTTGAATTATAAATGCCTCGACCAAAAAAAAAAAAAAATGCTCGATCAAGTTATAAATAGCTCGTCCTTCCGTTCGTTATATATATATTATATACTACTATCTCAGATCGGTGGCTATAATTATATCAAAGCCAACAAGTGATAGTAGGTAAGTTTATAATCTTCTTCATTCTCTTCACAAACTTATATATGTTCACGTTAAGTTTTTTATAAAAATAAATATAAGCTTTATTCATATAAATTATTTACATACTCTACGTAGAAATGTGTGATGATGGTCACCTTATAATAACATATAGTCAAATCTTCTGAAACCTATGCAGCTATAGTATTGATCCTAGTTGGCTGATTAGCATAATAGAGTCTCTTAAGAGATTTGACTATATGTAATAAGATAAGTATATGGTCACGTTAAGTTTTTATAAAAATAACTGATATATGGTCACGTTAAGTTTTAATAAAAATAAAATATGATTTATTCATCAAAATCGTCTACATACTCTACGTAGAAATATGTGATGATGGTCACCTAATACTTATCTTATTACATATAGTCAAATCTTCTGAAACCTA
>CAJHQP010003381.1:0-68501 GCA_905132765.1 Moricandia arvensis
GTAGCTGGTCAAAATCAGCAATGTACGAGTCGAGACAGAGAGTTGCATCGATCAACAACACACCCTTGCTGTCGATCGACGGTCAACACGCAAAAGCCCAATTCACAAATACCCGACTTGAAGCCCAAGTCACATAAATTACAAGGTTACCCCTGGAGGAATTTTACCTAGTTTATATTGTCTTTTCTTGTGATTTATGCAAAGAGAGCTCTTTTACAAATTTAGAGATTTTCATAGCAAACATAGTAGTTTTGGGGAGAAGATCAAGACTTATTTCAAGCTTTGTATTGGGACCCCAGTTTTCTATCCCTAATTTTATGCATTATTTTATGTTTATGATTATGTTCTGTTTAACTATGTTTGAGTAGATCTCTTGTTAGATTTAGGGTTCATTAATGGTTTTGACGGATTAGCCAAACAATAGAACTGCTAGGGTGGTTATAAGATCTATCATCAGTATTGTGCTTATTGCTTGTGTTCTTGAGTAGCTAACTAGAACCCTGATATTAGGATAACTGATATTTGTGAGAGTAGGATTGTTAGTTGAACTAATCCTGTAAAGCTTAAGTTGCTATGGATAATCGAGACTAGTTCAGTAATTCTAAGTGAACTTATAGAATCTGATCGTTTAATGCTTGACTATGAAAGCCATCGACCGATGCCGTTTGCATACCATCGATCGACAGTCATTCTGAATTTTCATACAAAAGTTGTAGACTCTGAGCTTAGCCATATATAGATATAAATTATATCTTTACTAATTAAATTCGTGTTATATGAGTGAAAACCCATTGGTTTCTATCCATTATAATTCACAACTTGAAAAACCTAGATCTAGCTATTTTCCTTGATTGCTTACAATTAACTCATTCTCGATTTACTAATTCTTAAAGTTTATTTAATTGCCTAGCATAACTAAGTTGATTATCAAATCTATTGTGTGCCTCGCTCTCTATTTGTTCCCTAAGTACTACAACTGAACCTCTTATTTGAGAGAGCAATCAGTATCTCTAGGGTAATTTGAGCAAGTATCAAATTTGGCGCCGTTGCTGGGGAGCAAGGATCACAATTAGATTTGTTTTGCAAGTTTTGTCTAGGTTTTATTTTCAGTTTACTTATAAATCTTTTTTTGTCTTTCAGGTGCATACCCAGCAGTAACATAAGCAACAAGGAAAAATACTTAATTTTCTCAGACCCAATAATAATGGAATGTAGCATTCGCAAGAAGAAGCAAAAACAATTGATCGACGCAAACACCTCTTCGTCGATCGACGAAAACACCTCTTCGTCGATCGACACTCATCTGCCAGCATCGATCACCACCAGTCCCGAGAAATCGATTGACGGTTATTCTCGAGCAAAGATGGTTGCTATGCTGGTCGTGACTACGAATGAGAGAGGGGACCTGTATGACCTTGAAAGTCATATGCGTAATGCAACAAGTCAGAGAATTGATGGTCAGGGGACTGTAATGCCTGAACCAGAAGAAGTTGCTATAGTTGAAGCCAAAGCTGCTCAACCAAGAATGTTGGCTGATTACAATCGTCCTGATCAATTCTACGCTAACAAATATGGTATTCGTCCTCCATCTTTCCAGAGGAACGATTTTGAGTTGAAGCCAGCCTATTTCACACTTGTGGCACAAAAACCATTTCATTTACACCCCCATGAGCACCTTATGGATCATTTGGAGAAATTTGAGGATCTTGTGTCTACCATTAAAGCTAATAGAGTCCCTGAGGAGTATCTTCTATTCAATCTCTTCAAATATTTGCTTTCTGGAGATGCTTCATATTGGCTTAAGCAGCTATCACCATGATCTATTACATCCTGGTCTAACATCAAAAACGCCTTCCAACGTAATTTCTTCGATGATGCTAGAGCTGAGGATTTGAGGAGCAAAACTGCTACATTCACACATGAGCCTGCAAAGTCTTTTAGAAACTCTTGGATCAGATTCAAATTCTGCCAAAGAGATTGTCCACACCATGGATTTCATGAAGTGCAACTTCTCAACAATTTCTTCAGAGGTATTGATTTGTCATAGTAAATGGCTTTAGACACAACCAGTGAGGGAAATTTTTGCACTATGAGTCTCGCAGAAGCTACCAGATTGATAGAGAATTCGGAAGCTAGCAAAAGCACCAAGAACAATAACCATGAGAGGAGAAAATCGGCCCCTACACTTACCAAAGATCATATGGAAGAAGTAAAAGCCAAGTTGGAAAGTGTTCAGAGGTTTTTTGAAGAAGCAAGTTAGCTTCACAGAAGGTGTAGAAGCTATAGGATCTGACAAAGAGAAAGGCGAAGAAGAAGATGTGAACTTTGATGGAAATGAATTCCAGAGATATTGGAACCAGAGCAACATAAACTCTTGTGGCAATTGTCAGAGGAGTGGCTACAACCAACGATCACAGTAGTAGATACCCTACAACAACAAGATTTAACCCATGATTGACAAGGTTCTGGAATGGCATCAAAAGATGACAGTAGACTTCAATGGAAAGATTGATGCGTCTACAACAATCTCAACACAAAATCAGAAGCTCTCAACACCCATGTGAAGAAGCTAGAGAATCAAGTGTTTCAGACCAGTGAGGCTGTGAGGAGACAAGAAGCTTTGATCAAGGAAAAGATTGGGGCTGGATAGAAACATCACGTCAATGCCATCATTGATGATGCTTTTGACATGTTGTGGAGGAGATTAGGCATCAGGAGGAAGAAATTTGCGAGAATCCCTTGCCCCGTTCGAACAACCATCGATCGACAGCCGAGGCTCACAATCAATCGACAGCCAAGGCTCACCATCGATCGACTGTACTTGAAAACTCCGAGTATGAAGAAATGTACATCGATCGACAGCTGGACCCTACAATCGGTCGACGACCGATCAAAACAGTATGTTGGTTGACAAGTATATACCTGAGCCTTATTTATAGTCATAGAAACTCGCCCCAACCCTACCCAAACCCAGAGAAACCGGTTGTTCAGTCCCTAAGGTACTTGAGAAAGCTATGGATGGACATACTAGAAGAAAGAAGAAGATCCCTAAGCATATTAGAAGGAAAGCTAATGAGAAAGAGATGAATAGTTTTACCAAGAGAGTCCTTACAATCCTTTTAGAAACCCCGTTCGATGAAGCTTATTGCACTCAGGGATTGTGGATGTTCTTCAGAGAAACCAAGGCGACTGATGAAGACATTGAAAGAATGTTTAATCATTTGAAGGAGAAGATAAAGCAGAGGTTAAGTTGAAGAAGAGAAGCGATCCTAGAAAGTTTGTAGTTCCCTGCAACATTATGGGACATGACTACCCTCATGCACTATGCGGCACCGGTTCTTCAGTAAACATTATGCCAAGAACCATGGCAGAGGTGCTCAGCTTAAGGTAGAACCTTCTAGTGATTCATTCGCTTTTGTGGATTTCACTAAGGTAAATTGGAGGAATAGTCAAAGACCTCCAGGTGCAAATCGGTGATACCCTAATTCATGTAGACTTTCATGTCTTGGACATCCAAGTTGAGCAAAATTCATTCCTGCTACTTGGAAGAGCTTTCATGGCCACGGTAGGAGCAGTATACGACATGAAGACAAACAGGTTGTATCTATCTCTTATTGATCAAAGCATTACTATGAACCTGTTCAAACTAGAACCAAGACCACTCTCATTGATTTGGTTCATGAACCAGGACTTGTGGCCACGTGTTTCTGAAATTTTGAGCAAGAGAATGAGTCGGATGATGGAGCATCGATCGACACCCAGCCCATACAATCGATCGACGTTGTTAATCAACAGTCGGTCGACACCCACCCTTTGACATAGATCGACGACCCTGACCTAGGGAATGACATGGCTAATCCATATTATGACACATCCTATCTTGAAGAAGAATCAATCGAGTATTGTGCCCCTGCACTAGAAGAAGCTGAAATTTCATAGGATCCGATGGAACCTGGAATGCAACATCAATCGACGGTGCCCCAACACCATCAATCAATGTTAATCTGGTAGAATACGATGAAGATTATGGTTATCTCAAACCAGATGAATGTGGAATTATGAGGGATCTAGAAGGATATGCACGAGAAATGGATGGAAGATTTCTCAATGTATCTAAGGAGGATGTAGAAGACATACTCGCAATGGCCAATGGATCAGGAAATATCTTCAGACAACAGCAACATGACAACCCTGCAGATAACAACAAGGCATCGATCGAAGCAACACTGCTGCCGTCGATTGACACTCACCTCCCAGAAGACTTCGCCAATTACAGATCAGAACCGGAAGTGTTTGATCCAGAGAATTTTGATTATGGGGTAAGAGAGATGAGTATGGTGTCTACAGAGACATATATGGCATAATCATCAACGTGTCCAAGGAAGACATCAGAGATATTCTTCAGAGAGCAGCCATCATTGGTCACACTCGTCTTAGTTTTCCAGACTATTCAGAGAATTATTAGGAGACCAGACCATCAACTGACTACTACAGCAGAGCAGAAGTAGATGACATGGCACAAGCAATCTACAGAGCACATGAGATGTTGATGGATTATTACTAAAAAAGGATTGATGATATCTATTACCCATTCAACAATATTATAAGCTGGTTAACCAGGTGCATGGAAGAGATGAAGCAAAAGATAGAATCTACTCATCGGGTGATTCAGAGACAGCACGCAAATGGAGCAGACAAATCACCATCGATCGACGAACATGCACGACCATCGATCGACGCTTCACGCGGATCATTTAGACAGAGGCTGGTAACTGAGAAGCTGTTAGAAGATAAACTTGATGGAGTTTATGCATATCAAGACATGATGATGGAAGATATCTTCATGAGATTGGATGACATATCCATACCCATATATAGCAGAATTGGCTGGTTACACAAACGCATTAACAACCTTCAAGAGAGAATGAGTTAAATTGAGATCACCAAGGAGAACATGGACAACCAAAGAACCAAAGGTGAAGAAGCCATAAGGAGCTCCGTTGGTACCTAGTTTCAGATGAGAAAAGACAATATGGACAGTTGTTTTCCAACAAGTGATACTCTATACTCATCTTACTCTGTGCAGTGCTAAACATCAAGCTAAAGACTATAACCAAGTGCTGAGTAGGAGGCAACCCACTTTTAGGTATGTTTTAAATTCATTTTATTTTCATGATTTTACTAATTTTCGTATTTCTCTTTGTTTTCAGTAAAAAAAATAAGAAGATTGAGAACTGGCATCGGTCGACGATAGTGCACAACCATCGGTCAATACCGATCCCATCGGTCGACACTCATCACTTACCATCGGTCGACACTCATTATAGAGTCTGGTATCGAGTTCTTCCTTAAGCTTTTACTTATGATTTATTTTTTCCCACCTAATCGAGACGGGATAACATTGGGACAGTGTAATTTAAGTTTGGGTGGGGGGGGGAAGTTTATTGATATTACTTGCGTAAACACACGAATACGAAAAAGAGACAATAACAAGATATCAAAAGAGATTGAACATATGCGTTTTATTGATTAAGACGAAGTAAATTTACAGAGATTCACTTAAAACGAGATGGACGGAAATTCGTCAACAATTGAGAACTGAAGAAACAGAATAGTAAAACGTTCTAAGTATCAAACTTGCTATTCTAGCCGCTAGATCCTAAGTTCTCTTAAAGCTAACAATAATTTCTCCCAAAACCTATTTTTTGGATCCCCTTTCTCTTTGTCTTGGATCCTCTTTATATAAGTCTCCAAGGTCTGTCATCTTTCATTTTCTGTCCCGATTCGAGTTTATCCTTCCGTGGCAATCTTCCTTTTCTTCTCGATTTTCCAAAATTATCCTGAAAACTTGACAATTATTTTCTTTTCCATTTATCCTCTGCGGAAATCCGGTAGATCGTCATTGCAATCGGGTTCATTCTCATCTAAAATTGTAAGTGGGACTTTCTCGTGTTAAGATCGTTTCGGGCCGTTTTGCGATTTTACGATTTCTTTATGAGAAATATTCTTCATACGTTTACACGATGTTGGTTCTGCATAATAATAATAAAGTCATGTAATTGAGACAATGTTTGATGTTTAAGTTAATCGTTGTCGTTTTACACGATTGACTTGAAGTTCTGGCGAGAAAAAAAGTTTTACAATTTTATCGTAAATGAATGGAATCAATAACGACTTTTGCTTCATCCGGACTGTTATAAATTGAGAGAAATTACTCTGCTTTGCTCCACATTCCTTCAATTTATAACCATAAAATCTCGGAAAATCTATTTTTACCATTCTCATCATACTTTAGTAATTAGGTTGATGACCTTGATGATGATAACGATTCATGTGATTTTGATTGTTGCTGATTCCATTTTCTCCCCAGCGAATCAGAATATCGCCACTCGTCGAAGCATAATCTGTCATTTAATTCGTCATCAACTTCATTGCGTTGATAACTGGTTCCATATTCTCATCCAGCTGCGATGATTTCTCATTCTGCAACGCAAGTGCTTTCTCGATCGCCTCAAATCTATTCGTCGTCGAGCTATCCATTTCCCGAGCCAATGTTCCTTTCAATAATGCACGCGAACGTGTTTCCGCCATGGATTCTGATGAAAATCGGTACTAACTCCGAGGATGAGTGACTCTGGTACCACTGATAGAGATAAACACAATTTCTCTCTACAGATCAAACTACCGTATCTAAAACAATAGCTTGTAGCTCAATAGAATCTGAATTGAAGAAGGACTTTAAAAAACGAACAAGAGCTTACACATATTTGATACAATCAGGAAAAAACACACACACATTTCTGAATGAATCGTAAGGAAAAGTAGAAACAGAGTTTTATACTTTGTTTCCTTGCCAATGAACTCGGACACGTATCACTCTCTTATTCGCTTCAGTTGCTAACACCTTCGACCGCTCCAACTAACTTGCCACGTCATCTCTCTCTCTCTCGTTTCTCTGTAACATCTTCTCATCATCCTCTGGTGTTACAGTCGCTGGAACTGAAAGCATTTAGGTTAAATATATCTTCATCTGAATGATGCCTTCCTCAATTTTGAAATTTCTTGGTAGTTTTAAATTTTAATTTTTCTACAGATTAAATTGTTGCTGAAAAATCCCATCGAGGGACAAAAGATAGGAACTAGCGGTCTTCCTAAGAAGGTTCTGTCTGATTCTTATCAGTCAATTATCTTCTTTCAAAATTCTTTTGAAAAGGGGGGGAAATTAAACATATGGTATTGATTTAGGGTTTCAAACATTTTTGTGAGATCATAGTATGTTACTACTGTTCATACTTGTTGTCTAAGTTCGAAGAGCCTAATGTTTCTACCAAGTATCACCTTATATGATTGTGTTTGACTAGTCAAGTTCTCAGATATCACAAAAAGTCAGAACTTTGCTCCACTACGATAATTGAAGTTGAAATTCGTTCTCATAAATTAGTTGCTCACGGTTTGAGTTACATTTCTTTGTTTAGGGTTTTAATACAAGTTTCAAGCATTTTTAGATCATAGTATGCTACCATTGCTACTACTTGTTGTCTATGTTTTAAAAGCAAAGTGTTTCTACTAAGTAACACTATATATGATTGTGTTTGGAAAGCTGATGTTACAAAAAAATGTCAAATTTGTGCTCAAATACAATAGTTGAAGTTGTGATTTCCTATAAACAACTCTCATGCAATTGATATGACTGCTTGAGTTACATTCCTTTGGATATTTTTGAATATAGGTGAAAGTTTCTATGCAAGAATATTATCCAGCCAACTCTATCCATGTACCAATTCCTATAACTCCACTTTGATCAGAATGAAAAAGATTTGGTAAGTAGTTTTAAACGTTTTTGTGGTCTAGGCTTTATTTAATTAATTGTCACTGGACGACTATACGAACGCGAAACTAGGTTTAGGAGGGGATGGTGATTACTTTAACAAATAGGCTTCACATGTGATAAACATCTATAGGGCCTTCATTTAGTTTTAGTGGACCATTACAATTGTTAAGGTTAAGACTTTTTCCTCTTACTATTTAGCTTTGTATTTGTGTGTTGAAATCATTACCGAATAATTATGATCATTCAGTCGGGTTAATCCCTTTATCTTCTTCATCTACTTCTCTTCTACTTCTGCTCTTCATCTGACCCTCTTCCCTTTCTGTTACAAATCCGATGAACTTAACAAGGGTTTATCAAGGGCATCAGAGCCATTGTTGCCTCTCGACGGTGAGCTTTCGATCACGTGGTCCGACTGTATCCAAAAAGTGATGGATTTGGTCTTGGCTCAATCTATAGATATGAGAGCTGATTCTCAAAGGTGGTAAGCTCGCATGAGGTTAGCTGAACAGAGAGAGTTTCTAGATATCAACCGTCATCACTGCAGATGATGATGATGTCTGATTTCGATCCAGTGGAGAAGACTCACAAACCTTTGGATTTTTCTGTCGAGTGTTGGTTTGTGTGAGCCCATGTTCAACTCTATATTTTCCGATTAGTACAATATTTTCCACTTTGGGCCTAAGAGTCTGGCCCGCATGGATTTACTTTTGGTTTCCTTCCCAAAAGGCCTCGTTCTAATTAGAGTTGGACTACTCTTTATATATTAGACTCCTTGTCTAAACTTTCAATGTGGGACTTTGTTTGATATCTCACACTCTCCCCCTCAAACTAAGGACCACACTCATCTCGTGTGTTCTTCCTTCAGCGAATCATCATGGCACTATCTTGTACCAGCAATCGCAGGGTTTCCTTTGAGAATGTTTCTCCCACAATACCATAGGTCCATGATCTTCTGACTAGTGTCAGCCACAGACCTCCTCTTCCGACTTGAAGGGTCCCAATCTCACTCGAAGGGTATTTTGGTCTTCTTGCAGATCTTCATCAAACCGCTCTGATACCAATTGTTGGGATCGTGAAGGCTCATGTCCAACTCTTTATTGTCTGATTAGTATGATATTGTCCACTTTGGGCTTTATAGGCTGGCCCACATGGATTTACTTTTGGATTCCTTCCCAAAAAGCCTCGTACTAATTAGAGTTGGAGTACTCTTTATATATTAGACACTCCTTGTCTAAACTTCCAATATGGGACTTTGTTTGATATCTCACATTCTCCCCCTCAAACTAAGGACCACACTCATCTCGTGTGTTATAGCCTTCAGCGAAACTCCTTCAATCTTAAGGTTTCCTTTGAAAATGTTTCTCCCACAACATCATAGGTCCATGATCTTCTGACGAGTTTCTGCCACACACCTCCTCTTCCGACTTGAAGGGTCCCATTCTCACTTGAATGATATTTTGGTCTTCTTGCAGATCTTCTTCAAACCACTCTGATACCAATTGTTGGTTTGTGTGAGCTGAGTTCAATCTATTTTAAAAAAAAAGAGAATGGAGTTAAAAGGCACCTGACCGCGCCTTAGACGCCTCAGCAAAACGGTGTTGTGGAGACGAGAAATCAAACTTTAATGGGAATGACAAGAAGCTTGTTGAAAGCAATGAAGATGCCGAACTACTTATGTGGGGGAATCTGTACGACATTTAACTTACCTCATCAATAAAGTTCCTACAAAATCCTTGAAGGATCAAACGCCATATGAGTGTCTCACATCGAAGAAGCCAAATATCGAGCACTGGAGGATATTCGGCTGTGTAGCACATGCGAAGGTTTGTGTTACACATCAGAAGAATTTGGATGAGAGATCAAAGTGTGTGATCAATCTTGGAACTGAGCCGGGTTCCAAAACATATAGACTCTATGATCCAGTCGCAGGAAAGGTGATGGTGAGTAGAGATGTGATTTTCGATGAGAAGAAAGCTTGGTATTGGTCGTCTACAACAAACCAAGCTGATTGTGAACCAAGTATGCTTAAGCTTCAACATGAGGGTGATATAGAAGAAGGTGAAGATCATGAACATGAAACTATAAACCAAGATGAGGAAGAAGAAGAAGAAGATAATGATCACAATGCAAACCCTTGAGACGAGCACAAGGCGAGACTTCAAACGTTAGTTAAAGGAATGTCGAGTGTAACACACGAAGAAAGCGTGTGTGACACATGTCTAGTAGGGAAGAAGATTAGATAGAAGGAGATGGTCGTAACACACAAAGAAAGCATGTGTGACACATGTCTTGAAGGGAAGCAAATCAGACATTCATTCTCGAGTGTAACACACGGAGGAGGCGTGTGTAACACAAGTCTTGCATGGAAGCAAATCAGAGACGCATTTCCGACAAAGGCCATGGTTCGTACATCAAAGTTATTGAAATTATTGCATGGAGATTTGTTAGGACGAATCACACCACCAATTCCAACAAATAATACTGAGGCATTCTATCAGTTCAAAAGATTTCACACCGATAGAGGAGGAGAGTTTGCCTCAGATAAGTCAAATCTTGGTTGCATCGATAGAGGAGGAGAGTTTTCCTTAGATAAGTGAAATCTTGGTTGCACTGATACAAGAGGAGAGTTTTCCTCAGGTAAGTTCAATCTAGGTTGCACCGATAGATTAGGAGAGTTTATCTCAGCTGAGTTGAAGATGTCGAACTATTTATGGGTTGAAGCCGTGGTAGCCGAATTGGAGTCTATCACAAGAAACAAGACGTGGGAGCTTGTAGATAGACCGGCTGGTTATTAAAGAAGAAGATCAAGTTTATGTGTTACACAAGGTTTTGTATGGGTTACGCCAAGCACGTAGAGAGTGGAACATAAAACTCGATCAGGTTCTGAAGGAGATGAGATTTAAGAAGTGCACCAAGGAACCATCAGTGTATCTCAAGAATGAAGGAGGAGACTTCTTGTTGTGTAACACAAAGAATGAAGTGTGTAACATGACTCACGATGAAACAGAAATAAATACTACACAATACAGAAGAAGCATAGGATGTTTGAGGTATCTACTTCACACAAGACCAAACGTGTGTTACACAATTGATGTTCTAAGTCGATACAAGAAAACTCCGGGTGTTGAGAAGAAGTGCACCAAGGAACCATCAGTGTATCACAAGAATGAAGGAGGAGAGTTCATGTTGTGTAACACAAAGATAGAAGTGTGTAACATGACTCACGATGAACCAGAAATAAATACTACACAATACAGAAGGAGCATAGGATGTTTGAGGTATCTACTTCACACAAGACCAAATGTGTGTTACACAATTGGTGTTCTAAGTCGATACAATAAAACTCCGGGTGTTGAGCAGAAGGCCGACATCCTTAACAAGCCATTAGCAAGGATTAAGTTCAAGCAAATAAGGAGTTTAATTGGAGTTCAAGAAATTGATCTCGCTAATTCAAGTTGAAATTGAGAAGGTGATTGTTGGATAATTCCAAGCTTGTGGAAACTTAACATATTAATAAGTGCTTAATATGTTAAGATAATAGTTTGTGTTTTCCTTATTCCATATGTTAAAGAGAATTGTCTTTAACTATAAATGTAGGTCTCATGGAGAGGCGTTCCATAAGAGATCTAATAGAAAAATTGTAAAACTTTAGTTTTAATAGTTTCTAAAGCTAATAAGAAAAATTGTTCTTATTATTCTTTGTTCTAGAGATCCTTGATCAAGGTTGTGAAAACGTGTACGGAAGATCTAGATCCGGTGGAGAAAGACTCACAAATCTTTGGGGTTTTTTGTCGAGTAGATGGTGTGCGACTCTCCATACAAAGCACTAGATGGAGGTCAATCGCCCAAGGCTTCAATCACACGTTCAGCAAACCAAGAGAGAGGTATTCTAGCTGTGAAAATATGTTACAAAGTTAGAAAGCGTTAAATGGTTTTTGACTTTCAGATTGAGTGTTGTGGTGATGATGACTCTAATTGATTAAGAAAACATGAAGGACTACAAGACCCATGTTTCTGAATCCTTGTAAGATGAAGTGATGGTACCATTTCAAGAAGAAAACAACACAGTGTAATCTGGTGCAAGCGTGCAAGAGTTAAGGTATTTCTCTATACCACATGACCTCACATGGTTAAAGATCGTAAGAAGAACTGGAAGAAGCTCAAATGATGAGATGAACTCTTTTTGGCAGAAGCAGGTGTGAAACCAATGTGAAACATGGATCTCCTCGGTTTTGGTATGGTTTTACATCTCATGCTCCTCTGAATATCGATTGTCTTGCTGATACGATGATGAAGGAAAACAACTACGGAGAGGTTGCTAGAGAGCTGAAACATGGTGACCTATATGCTGTGATGGAATCTTTTCATGATGGAACATCAACATTTTCTTTTCAGACTGAGAATGCTCAGATGCTGATGAGTCGAACTCTTTTTGGCAGAACCAGGTGTGAAACTAATGTGAAACATGGATCTCCTCGGTTTTGGTATGGGTTTACATCTCATGCTCCTCTGAATATAAATTGTCTTGCTAATACGATGAAGAAGGAAAACAACTACGCATAGGTAGCTAGAGAGCTGAAACGCGGTGACCTATATGCTGTGATGGAATCTTTTGATGATGGAACATCAGTGAAGTCTGCGTTTGGAAAAGAAAGAAGTGACTAAGGACTGTGCTGAACCTATTCTTGTTCAACAACACAGTGGAAAAAGAGGATTTCTTAAGGTTCGGGTTAAACAACATGGTCAGGGAGTCGTTCTAAAACGTTCGGGATTGTTTGGTGATGTGGAAGGTGAAGTTAGTGCACTTCAAAGAGAAAATACCGAAGATGCATTTTTTAAGAGCAAATGAAAAATTAGAGCTAAACAGCCGCTCAATAAAGCTTAAGGATTAGGGTTTGTAAGCTAGTTGTGGTAGGTCTCAGTTTTGACAGAAGTCTTAAGCTGTTAAGTATTGCATGAAGACTGGTCATGTGTAGGTTATGCCTAAACTTATGGTTATTGGAAGTCAGGATTATGGAATCAGGAAAGTTGGTATTTGGAGAACATTTTCCATGGTCCCTAAATGTAAGCGTTACAGTGTGAAAGAAATACCAGCTTCAGAAGAGTCTAGGGGTCTCTGAAACTGAGAGCAAAGAATCTGGAAACAAGAATCAAGATATAACTGAATCTTTATTTGATATGTATGTTTTTTTAAAGCTACGGGAGTTAGATCACCGGTTCATTATTTGACTTCTTCAGATTTAAGGCATAGTTTGTTCTTCTATTAGGGAGAAAGCTCAGGCTCTATGGTTAGAAGATGGCAAAGCGACAACACAGCTACAAGAACACTCCACTACTACATTCAATATTTACATATGGAACGTTTCAATCACCAAGTATTGGGCTTCTTCAAACCCATGTCCAACTCTTCCACGAAGGATTGGGACGATATTTTCACTATGGGCCCAAAAGGCAAGTCCGCATGGATTTGACGTTAGGCTCCTTCTCAAAAGGCATCGTACTAAACTTTCAATGTGGAACTTTGTTTGTATTAACAAGAAATTTCCTCTGAAACCAAGTACCACACAAACCCTTGGCTTCCAACCTCCTGTGAAACCTACCGCTCATCTGCCGTAATCACTAACAGGACTTTCACCTAACCTTGTCACACCATTTGGACTTATTCACCCAACCCTTTCGGCACCATTAGGACATTCACCACCTAATCCTTGCAGCACCATTAAGAATATTTACCTAATCTTTGTATCATCATTAGGGAGAGACTTTCAACACAAGTCTCCGGCGCCCTTAATCGAAAAGTCACCTAAAGTCACCTTGAGGATGCTCCTCCCACAATCAAAGCTTCCAGAATCTTTGCCTAGTTTCTGCCACGTACGCCTTCTTTCCTATCGAAGGTGGCATCACTTCAAATTTGAAGGTTATTTTGATCTTTTTGCAGATTTTTCATCATCTCAGCTCTGATACCAATTGTTGGATTTGGTAAAGCCCATGTCCAACTCTATATTGTGAGAAGCTGTTCAAGATGGTGATCGAGAGAAGAAGCACACGGGTGAAGAGCCCAAAGCAAAGAACAAGTAAAAGTTGTTTCCACACGGAGAAATAAACAAAGAAGAATGAAGAAAACCATGGTGGAGGTCAAAAAGGATCAATGAAGCTATGGGAGTTGCTGAATGTTCTTAACCATTAGAAATATGGAAGAGATCAACAACATCTGAAAAATGTAGGTAATGAAGCTCAAATCCATGATTGAAGCTGAAGAACCAGAGATATTCAGATCTTAAGATGGAAGAACCTTGGTTAGAAAAAATCAAGGTGAAAGATCAAAGAATCAAGGAGTCCAAGGCTGGAGAAAGCTAAGGTGGTGATTCTAAGAACTAAAAGGCAGAAATCGGTGACTGATTAGAAGCATGCGGATGTGGAGAAGGCATCACTTGAAGTTGAGAATCCAAGAGGTTCTACAACTGAAACAAGAACAAGACACCACATTTAAGAAAACCAAGGTGGTGGTTCAAGGAACCAAAATTAAACAAGAGGCTGGTGATCAAAGAAGACACCAAGGAAAGAATAAGCTCACCAAAGAGGGAGCAGGAGCGGGTTGCACACGCAGCTGGAGACGTGGGGAAAGCTCAGGGAAAAGAAAAAAAAACAGAGAAGATTGCAAAGAAAATATGTCAAGAAGGTGACAAAAATATTTGCACAAGAAGAAGCTCTTGGAGATTCTTGTAAATAGGGAGATGAGAATCACAGGAGAAGAACAAGGAGAATGGAAATCAAATCCCAAGATGGACTTGGATGTTTAATCAAAGGATTCAAGAGGGAGTGTTGGAATTGTTCCTTTAATTAAACAAGAAAAAGAAACAAAAAGAAAAAGAAGAAGAAGAACAAGAACAGGAAAAAGAAAAATGTGTAAGAAACAAGAGCCAACAAATCAAATGAGAAGTCAAAGAAGTTGTTGGAGTGTTTAGACTTTGCTTGTAAACTTACTAAAGTAGAGGTATAGAGAAGTGAGAATGGTTAGGCTAAAAAAAACTAAATATGCGTGTGTGTAGTAGTTAGATAAAACTACTATTAATATGTGTATATGGTGTTGTAAGAATGTATCCAAAAATAAGAGAAGATTTAACTATGTAGATACAAAAGTGTTTTCTTTTCTCTCTACAAGATAAACAAACGTGAGAGTAAAGAGAACGTATGTGTACTTGTGTTATGATGAAACACATGACAAAACAAAGAGTAAGAAGAAAAACAGTGTACAAGTGAGAACAGGAAAAAGTGAGGGAGATGGCCATGAGTGAGAGAAGGCAAGAGATATTTCAACATCATGATCACTAAGAAATTGTAGTGTCCTGCCATGTTTTATTTATAATGGTCTCGTTTCTGGTACGCATGTTTATATATCTTGACGTTAAGGTGGCACAGATTCCAGACATTAGTCTTTCACAACTTTGAATCACCAAACAAGGGGATTTTGTGTGGAAATTATGGATCCCGTTTCCGACTATTTGGAGCTTATCGAGGTAAGAATATACACACACGCTTTTCTCCCACTAGTAAAAAACACATATAGCAATGAAAGTGCTACGGTAGTTTCGTAGCAAAGCGAAAAAAGACACGACCTTGCCACGGTTTTGCTACGAAAAGGAAACGTGGCAAAACGTAGTTAAATCATAGCAAAATTTGCTACGAAAAAAAAACGTGGCATATTCGTAGCAAAATTTGCTACGAAATAGAAACGTGACAATACTTTGCAAGTGCGACGAAAATACTGTGGCAACTTACTATGATTGAGTAACGAGTCAATTCACGTGTTAATAAGCTACGAATTGCTTCGATTTCATCGTAGGTAAAGAATTTTTAAAAAAGGAAAATTTTAGCAACGGTTATGAAACCATATCAATTTTGTAGCAACCCCACCGGAAAAAACATCCCACCAGTCAAATCATGCGGAAGTGGCAATGATAAAACAAAAAATAAAGCCACGAAACGATTCGGTAGCATATTTCGTGGCTTCTTGTCAATGTAACGTCCACTTGATCTGACAATGGGCAGGCCAAATAATGTTAGATATTTTGGGGCTTGCCACGAAATTTGAACATTGCTACTTTCGTAACAATTTTCATAGCAGTTCGTGGCAAGTGACGTGGCAAAAATCGTAGCAAAACAGTGGCAAGCTATTCTCTATAAAAGAAAGTGAGCACTTCAATCTCATTACAACAAGTTTGATATCAAACTTAGAGAGTTTTTATTCAAGAGAATTTGATATAGTTGGGGCAAAAACTGAGAGTTCGATGTCTAATTATTTTTATTCAAGAGATCAATAATTGTGTTTCTCATGAGTTTAATGAAGTTGTTGATTTTTTATTACATTTCCTTCCAATCAAAATTCTTTTATAGTGGGGAAAACCATGTTATGTTTGTGCAAGATTTCAAAACCGAAAACAACTTGACACGAGAACCGTTTCTCGCCATCTTTACCAATTTGGGTTGAAGAGTAATTATTATTTATGGTCAAGCCACAGAGAAAATTACTATGATGTCGGCGAATCATCGACGAGAGGTTAATTTATGGGAGAAGAGACACTGCACCCGGAAGAAGAGACATATCATGAGAAGTTTCCTGATGTTCTGGGAGGAGACATTGGATCAACTCATGTATTGGAGAATGTGATGGAAGCACCCAATTAAGAGCAATGTGAAGATAGTGTCTTTTAAGCAGTTGAAGCAGCTAATCAACCATTATACGAAGGATGTGTTGAAGGTATTTCTCAGTTATACTTGGCGTCACGTTTATTGAAAGTAAATGTTGATCATAATTTACCGGAGTCATGTTTGGACAAGATATCATAAAATTTTAAAGATGTTCTGCCACAACCAAATAAAGCTCCTACATCATATTATGAGACGAAGAAATTGACAAAGGCGCTTTGTCTCCATGTTGTAAAGATTAATATTTGTGAGGATAATTGCATGTTATTTTGGAAGGAAGATCAAGACTTGTTGGTGTGTCCGTTTTGTGGGAAAGATAGATATCACCAGAACCGTGGAAAGGAAAAAAAAACGTCCAAAACAAAGAATGTTTTACATGCCTATTACAGAGAGGTTGAAGCGGTTGTGCCACCTTGAGGCGACTGCATCATAAATATATGGCACGTGAAACATGAGTCACCTGAAGGAGAAATGCATCACCCTTCTGATGGAGCAGCTTGGAAGCATTTTAAGGAGATATATACTGATTTCGCTGCAGAAAGTCAAAATATATATCTAGGATTAGCAATAGATGAATGTAATCTAGTTGGTATGAGTAGTGAAGCATACTCGGTCTGGCCATCATAGCTTCGTATAACTGACCCCCCCGGTATGTTTATGAAAAGGGAATATTTCTTTTGATCAGTCGTAGTGCCCGGGCCAAGACATCCAAAGAACAACATTCATATCTTTATGAAGCCTCTGATTGAAGAATTACAAAGTTTGTGGAGTCACGGGGAAGAAGCATATGATATCTGGAGGAAGGAAAAAGTCATGATGCGAGCCGCATTAATGTGGACAATTAACGACTTCCCCGCTTATGGCATGATGTCAGGTTGGATGACTCATGGTCGTTTAGCTTTTCCATATTTTCTAGATGGTACAAAGTTATTTATGTTGCAACATTGAAGGAAGCATAGCTGGTTTGCCTGTCATCGAATGTTTCTGCCTAAAGAGCATCCTTATAAGAGAAATGTCCAAGCACTTCGAAGGGGGAAGACAACAACTGATTATCCTTCACCATGGTTGACGGGAGAAGAAATTCTCTACGAAAGAATCAACAACATCGAAGGAGTGCAGAAAACTGTTAAATGTGGAGGAAATGAACACGAGAAACCTGCGAGCAACATAGATGGCTACGACAAAGATCACAATTAGGTGAAGAAAAGTATGTTTTGGGATTTTCCATATTGGGAAAACCTTCTTCTTTGCCACAACGTGGACTTCATGCACGTTGAGAAAATTTTCTTTGATAATCTTATCAACACGGTGCTTAATGTTCCTAGGAAGACAAAAGATAATGAAAAGTCGAGGATGGATCTACCCGATTTGTGCAGAAGGCAAAAGTTACATATCAAAGATGATGGAACGATGCCGGTCCCATAAGTTACAGCTTAGCGAAGCGAGTAACTTATATAAGTTTATGTTGTGGATGTTGGATTTCGTACAACGCCCGAAATGCAATTATAAAGCTTGGCTGATTTACTTCTCACGAGGATACAGCTTCCACATTCATAGCCATGGCCAAGATAAGAGAACCCAACATTACGGGGTCCAAGTCCGGGGTACTACGGACACTGACTATTAAGGGTTGATCGATGAGATAATGATGGTTGAGTATTCTGGTTATATTGGCCTTAAGGCCATGGTTTTTAAGTGTATGTGGTTTGATACAATTTTAGGTCGGGGGATTCGAAAACATAAATCGGGAATCATCGATGGGTCTCCGTGCTGGCAGTATGAGAAATATGAGGGATTTATCTTATCTCATAATTGTGATCAAGTTTTTTTCATTCCTTTTCCGCGGGTTCATCGCACATCAGCAAATGATTGGTGAGCATGTACGAAAGTTGCACTTAGAGGGGTTCGAGAAACTTCTGAAGTTGCTCTTACTGCATTACAAGATGATACACCCAACCAAGCTGTTACACGAAGTGAAATGTTACTGATGTAGCTTTTATTATGCATTCTCAAATTAACCCATATAAGCTACTTTTTACTCTCTCAAATAAGAGGTTCGATTGTAGTACTTAGGGATCGAATCCACAGAGACTCTAAGATCACACAATATATTTATTTGTTTCGAAATAAAGCTAGATGAAAGTATAGATTTATGAATAGTTAATCAAAGATTGGTTTGGGTTATGAAGATTATTAGGAGGGATTAGACTTTGGGGAACTTATAGGTAGATTAGGTAACTGACACTAACAGAAAGTTAAGAGTTTTAGTGAAGCGTTGTTTGGAACTCAAACTTAATGGTTTAGATAAATTACTCCTGTGAATCTTAACGGATTGTCGATCGACGGCCACTGCGTGGCATCGATTGACACTACTTCTATACATATATGGTTCATGTGTTTGATGTGTTCTCTAATTCTCTAGTTCAACTCTCGTTTGTTACTAGAGTTTTAGACTGTTTAAGATATGTTTCAGGGTATAACCAAGCTCTCGCTTGCGCTATAACATCCTATAATCTAAGATTGAAATCCATTAAGATCTACTTAAACAAATAACTAACTAAAATAACCCTAACAATTTCATAACATTA
This sequence comes from Moricandia arvensis, assembly GCA_905132765.1. NCBI lineage: Eukaryota > Viridiplantae > Streptophyta > Magnoliopsida > Brassicales > Brassicaceae > Moricandia > Moricandia arvensis. Next base: position 19,126 of record CAJHQP010003381.1, read on the forward strand.
GCAAGCCATTAACTACCCTAGAAGAACCCTCCATCTAACAATAGACTACTCAGACATGATTGAGATAAACATGATGAATAGATGAATAAATTGCATAGAAATAATAATAATAAAACAAGGGAGTTCAAGATCTTAGTCTGATAATTGAATAGACCTCTCTCTCTCTTTAAAGGTAGCCGTCAAGATTGCAAGTAGTAAAAGGGTTGTAAAACAAGTGTGTCTTGCAAAACAGCTAATAAATCTAATAAATAGCCTAAAACACGATCAAGGACTTGTCTTGCAAATAGTAGAACTTCTGAGTAGAATCATGATTTCTTTAAATCTTAAATAACTCAGAAGAAGTGTTCATCGTCGATCGACACTCAAGGTGAGACGTCGATCGATGGTCTTAACGTTTCTTTGTTTTGACTTCGAGTTCTCGGCTGAGCAGTCTTCAATGCTCCGTAATGATCTACAGCTCCAATTTCTCCAATGAGTACCTGTACTTGTAAAGACTCTAAAACAATATGAAATGCATAATAAAGACTCTAAAACCGTATACATATAATGGGTAAAATCAGGTAAAAACCATGACATATTAACTCCCCAAGACTTATGTTTTGCTTGCCCTCAAGGAAAACATAGAATGAATCAGAGAAAGGTTTGAAAACACAAAGCCTTACCAGCTCCCTAGAACACTGCCTCACCTAAACTTATGTTGCAGCCACATCTAGAGTATTTCCATGTACTTTGCTTAGCTAATCAATCTTCCCTACCACAACCTACCAGAAATTATCTGACATACCCTCTACTATCCTTATTTTAATATATAATATAAGGTACATGCTTTATCCTGGGAATATCGATCAAAGGACACATGGACTCTTACCCAAGAAAGTGTCTAAACCACATGTAGCTTCTACTCATTTTTCTCTCTTCTTTCTCCTCTGGATCTTTTTATATCTCAAATTCAATGGACAATGAGGCTGATACAATCCATCTTGCCATCTCATTTTTGATTATTTTTGCATGACAAAGTTGTAGGAGAATAATGGGGTCGACAGTAATGTACCTACCATTCGCTTCCAACAATGTGTGATAATTCCTTTGAATTAGAAAAATGGGGTCATTGGTAATGTACCTACCCCTCTGCATCTCAGGAAATTATTTCAATCTTTTCTTTATAGATGCTAAATAAAGGTGAGAGGAGGATCAGAAAGTAAAGTAGTTTTACCTTTCAGATTTGCAAGAGAAATTCGATTCTATGTATACCAAGCCCCAAAACAAGTAAATATAGTTACTTAGTTTGGAGGTTAGCTTTGGTTCCTTCAGAAGTTCTTAGCAAGTGTGAGTGCTAAGGATAATCAATCTACTTAACTTTTCCATTTAACCTCAGAATGGTGCTAGAAAATGGTGCAACAAACTGTTCCAAAAAAATGTTATAGTCTATAACAAATTTCTAACTTTGACTCAATAAAAAATTTATATAAAAAAAATTTCGCTAGTAAGAAATAAAACATCAAAAATAAAATATGGTGTTAATAACTACCTCCTCCCCAGACTTGAATAACACTGTCTCAATGTGGAAATAGTCTGAGATTGGCAGGATTAAATAAATTGGAATGTGAATAAGTTACTTGTTAGGATTTAAGAATTCATACCTTTCTGTCAAAGTCGCCATCGATCGACGGCTCCAAAGGATTATCGATCGATGGTCGACGGACAGCATGAACTCGTCAACAAGTAACCGTAAAAATGTCTAAGACCTCCACATTCTGATCATCTCTCTTTGTGTTAGCTCTGTTAGATACAAAAGAAAACAAGTTAAGGCAGCAAGTAATGATAATAAATGTGATTTCTAAATATCCAACATAATAAAATAAGTCATGCACGAGTCTGAAATAAAAATAAAAGGGAGGAGAGCAAAAACAAGTTAAGGCTACTTGAAACACCCCGATCTGGAAATCTTGAAAAAGCCTCAAAAAATTCAAGTAAAAATTTATAAAATTTACCAATAATACTTAAACAAAAACTTCAACTTTATTAATAAATCCGTGAAAATAATGTAGAGTAATAGTATATGATTCATAAAATGATTCATCACTTGCATCACAAAAGGAGGCATGAGCATACAAAAAGACTCAATGAGGACGCTTAATACCGCCCACTACAGCCCAATAAGCAAAACACTAAGTCAACACTAACACCCTAGCATCCGGTTCTATCATTCCTTCACGTAACTAGTTAAATCATTTTCATTACTTTAACACTTCTTAACCTTTTGACTCGAAGGCCCATAATCCGACGGTCGTAGCCTAACCTTTGGACGAAGCCAAACCTGCGGCCGAAGCCAAACCTGCGGCCGAAGCCAAACCTGCGGCAGAAGCCAAACCTACGGCCGAAGCCAAACCTGCGACCCGTCGGTCCCTTAAGGCTCATAGCGAAACCTGCGACCCGAAGGTCCATTACATCCTCTTAACCAGTTTCCTTAATTAATTTGATACGATTATACTTTCCTTAAACTCATTAACATTTCCTTTCCTATGTTCCCAAGATAAAACATTCATTTCCCACATAAAAATCCTAACATAACTGGATAATCCATCCCACAAATCTATAGCATGTATTTCTCAAGAACACGATGAATGAACTTTCCTTAAACAATTCCTGTCATATATTTCTTAAGAAACGAAAAACGAACTTTCCTGAAACAAATTCTATCAAACATTTACCTATGAACACGATGGACAAACTTTCCTTAAACGAATTCTATCCAAGCATAAACATGTTCATACTGAATCAAACCAGAAAAAATAATTGTTATTGGACTGCCATGAATCACGTCCTCACCTGGATTGATCTTAAAAGATCGATGACTCTGAACTTAGCTGCGTTTTTCCGGCAAAGAATCCTGCGATCCTCCTTACTCGATCCTCACTTTCCAAACTCTCTCTCTAGGACTGCGTTCTTGCTCAAGCTTCTCTCTAAGACTTGGTTTTTGAGTTGTGTCTAGAACGGGAGGTGAAGGTCCCTTTTTATAATACCCTTGGACTTGCTCACCAAGGCGGAAATTTATTGTTGTTTCCTTATTTGGCTTGGCCAAAACTTGCCCACAAAGGTTTGACCGAATCTCAACCATTTCTTTCCTAAAACGACTCCCGCAGACCCGACCTTCCTTTCGAAAAACCTGTCAACGATGACTTATCAACTTGCCTTAGTTGGCTCTACGGTCCGCCGACCAATTCCTCAAACTTTGATCGTTCTACAATCAGTTTATCCCTGTTTATTCTAAGTTATCGATGCCTTAATAGTAAGAATGGCCTTTGATACTTAGAGAAAAATGCAGTTCTTATCCCAATCATAATGAAAGAAAAGTTTGGACAATTAGAATAATTTTTGCTTTCTTTCAAAGAAACCTCTTTTGCGGACCCTTTCTTTAATAAATAAAAATACTCCAGGAGCGGGTCGTTACAACTCTCCCCCACTTATTAGGAATTCGTCCTTGAATCCGCATCAGCCATCTTCTCATCCACTTGGTTCTCAAATAACTCCGGATACTCCGCCCTCATCATGCTCGCACGCTCATTTGTAGTCTCACATATCCCATCATGCTCCCATACTACTTCGACCCTAGGAAATTTCTTCCTTTTGATTTGTTCGTCTGGCAGTCTCGTCACTTGTATTGGTTTCCCATGAGTCGATAGACCATAATTCAAATCCTCAGGTTATTGTGGAACAATCAATGTTGAATCCCTTACCACCTTCCTCAATTGAGACACATGAAAGACATCGTGAAATGGTTAGAGCTCGTCAGGCAACTCCAAACGACATGCCACTGGTTAAATTCGTTCCACAATCCTGAACGGTCCCATATACCTCGGTTGCAGTTTCCCCATCTTTGCCGTCCTACCTTTCCCTTAAATGTCACCCGCTTTAAGTAAACCATCTCTCCCCACTTGGAAATCTAACTCCTTCCTCCTCTTGTCCGTATAGCTTTTCTGCCGATCTTGGGCCTCCTTCAGTTTCTCCTTGACAAACTTGATCTTGTCTGTCGTTTCTTTTATCACGCCTGGTGAAAGGTCTCGGCCCTCCCCTACTTCAATCCAACACAAGGGAGTGCTACATGGACTTCCATACAAGGCTTCGTACGGTGATATCCCAATACTCGAGTGGTAGCTGTGGTTGTATGCAAACTCAGCTAGCGGTAAATGCTTCTCCTGAAGTTTACCCGAGTATACTACACAAGCCCGCAATAAATCCTCCAATGTTTGGATCGTCTGCTCTGATTGCCCATTTGTCTGTGGATGATATGCTGTGCTCATATGCACCTTAGTGCCCAAAGCTCTCTGGAATACCATCCAGAAATTTGAAGAAAAACGTGGATCTCGATCAGACACAATGCTAACAGGAACACTATGGAGTTTCACGATTTCCCTCATGTAGAGTTCCACACGCCATCTGACATTTGGAAAGGAAAGAAATGTGCAGAATTATTTAAGCGGTCCACTATCACCCATACTGAATCCTTGCAGCCCTTTGTCTTTGGAAACCCGCACACAAAGTCCATGTGATCATATCCCATTTCCACTCAGACATGGGTAAACTCTGCAGCAAGCCACTCGGAACCTGATGCTCTGCTTTCACCAACTGAAATGTCGGGCACCTTACCACCCATTCAGCCACATCCCTTTTCATTCCCGACCAATGGTAGTATCGCTTGAGGTCATCGTACATCTTCGTCGCGCCTGGGTGTATGGAGAACTTAGATTGGTGTGCTTCTTTTAGCACCTTTTCCCTCACCTCCATATCATTTGGGACACATACTCGTCCATGGAAGATGATCGTCTCATAGTTGGTCTTCCCATATCCCACGACACTATCCTCGACCATCTTAACTAACGCTTCATCGTCCCATTGGGACAACCTTATTTGAGTCAGAAGGTCAGCTTGATTTGCCGCTTTCTCGCCTAGATGAAATGACTCGTCTACTAACACATTAACCTGCAACATTCCCAACATTGATATCAGCCATCCCAATTCCTTCTGTGCAGAGACACTCGCCTTCCGACGACTCAGGTCATCAGCCACTACATTTGCCTTCCATGGGTGATAAGCTATCTCCAAATCATAGTCTGCCACTAACTCCATCCATCTTCTTTGCCTTAGGTTCAATTCCGCCTGGGTGAAGATGTACTTAAGGCTATTATGATCTGTAAACACTTGAACCTTCTCCCCATAAAGGTATGACCGCCAAAGCTTAAGTGCAAACACAACAGCTGCCATCTCCAAATCGTGGGTAGGATAATGCTCCTCGTGTTTCCTCAGTTGTCGAGATGCATACGTGATCACTCGTTCCTCTTGCATCAAGACACAACCAAGCCCCATCTTCGATGCGTCTGTGAACAAAACATATGCCACCCCATGCTGCGGTAGTACTAGACACAATGGCTGCTACCTTTTCGAACTCCTGCTTCAGACACAACATGGCCAAAGAATCCCATCTGCCTCTGCCAAAAACTGCACTTGCTTAACTTAGCAAACAATTTATGCTCCCTTAGTTTCTCCATGACCATCCTTAGATGCATCTCGAGTTCCTTTGAACTTTTCGAAAACACCAAAATGTCTTCGATAAAGATGATTACGAATTCGTCAAGGAATTCGTGGAACACTCCGTTCATCAGTTTCATAAACGCCGCTGGAGCATTCGTCAACCTAAAGCGCATGACCACAAACTCAAAATGGCCGTACCTTGTCCTGAATGCGGTCTTCCTATCATCTTCTTCTGCAATAGGGATTTGATGGTAACCCGATGCCAAATCAATATTTGAGAAACATGATGCTCCCTTGAGCTGATCCAATAGCTCATCAATCCGCGGCAACATGTACTTATTCTTGATCGTTACTTTGTTCAATCCCCTATAATCAATGCACAAGCGAAAACTACCGTCCTTCTTTTTGACAAACAACACTGGTGCACCCGACGGCGAGCTGCTAGGTCGGATGAACCCTTTCTCGATCAATTCCTCCAATTGCTTCTTTAATCCGGCCATCTCTGTTGGAGCCATGCGGTAAGGGGCCTTGGAAAGAGGAGCAGTTTCACGCTCACACTCTAATGTGAATGGCTCGTCCCGGCGGCAACCCAGGAAGCTTTTGGAATACATCTTTGAATTCTTGCACCACTGGAATTTCACCCAACAACCCTTTTTGGTCCCCACCTACAATTGTGATCTTCGCTAGGAACGACTCACATCCCTTCTCGACCATCCGTTCTGCTCTTAGAGCTGATATTACCGGAATCCCACTCTCCTTCTTCTTCACTTGAAACACTAGCTTCCCTTCTTTCCTAGTAAAGTTCACCCGACATTTCTCACATTCCAAGTTAGCTCGATAATGGGCCAACCAGTCCATCCCAAGGATTGCTTCATATCCCTTAGTCTCAAGCACAATAAGATCGCCTGGCAAGTCATCACCGCCCACCACGATTGACACGTCTCTATAGATGGCATGCGACTTCAGCATCGCGCCACCCGCTGCCTGAACCATTCTAATGCCGCCCTCAAAGCCACTCTTAGATTTGTGCCACGACTTCAGGACGCACGAAGGTATGCGACGCCCCAGAGTCGAATAAGGTGTGGGTTTCAATTCCACCAATAGAAACAATTCCTACACAACAATTCATGCACTCCTATGCTAAGCATAAAATTCAAACATTAACTTAGAGAATGCAGGGTATGAGAATTACCATCTATCGGGTTTGCTCCATCCTCAACGCCAAGCATATGCACCCTTCGTGCTATGTTCTGCCTCTTCGCTGGTTGTTGCTGATCTCCTTCTAGATGTTCACCATGCGTACGAGCTGCTTGCGCGTTCCTTGGTGCTCTGCAGTCCCGAGCCAAATGTCCAGTTTCACCGCAATTGTAACACTTCCATGCGCCTGCATCCTGACAGTTCCGAATTTGGTGGTCCACACTGCCACACTTAAAGCATCCACCGGTGCCTTGACGTCAAACCCCACGATGCATCTTTCCACACGTTCCACACGAAATCATCACCGCTACAAGCACCTGGTTCTCAACTCTCTTCGGCCTCGATGACACTTGGTTCCTCCATGACCGTTCATGTTTAGCCACCTCTTCCAGCCTACTTTCCACCAATGCTGCTTTCTCCACCAATTCTCCACCAATGCCACTTAAAGAAATGTGCAGAATTATTTAAGCGGTCCACTATCACCCATACTGAATCCTTGCAGCCCTTCGTATTTTGAAACCCGCGCACAAACTTCATCGTGAGTATATCCCACTTCCACTCCGGCATGGGTAAACTCTGCAACAAGCCACTCAGAACCTGATGCTCTGCTTTCACCAACTGACATGTCGGACACCTTGCCACCCATTCAGCCACATCCGTTTTCATTCCCGACCAATGGTAGTATCGCTTGAAGTCATGGTACATCTTCGTCGCGCCTGGGTGTATGGAGAAGATTTGTGTGCCTCTTTTAGCACCTTTTCCCTCAACTCCTTATCATTTGGGACACATACTCGTCCATGGAATATGATCGTCTCATAGTTGGTCTTCCAATATCCCAAGACACCATCCTCGACCATCTTAACTAACGCTTCATCGTCCCCTTGGGCCAACCTTATTTGAGTCAGAAGGTCAGCTTGATTTGCCGCTTCCTCTCCTAGATGAACTGACTCGTCTACTAACACGTTAACCCGCAACATTCCCAACAGCGATATCAGCCCTCCCAATTCCTTCTCTGCAGAGACACTCGCCTTCCGACGACTCAGTGCATTAGCCACTACATTTTCCTTCCCTGGGTGATAAGCTATCTCCAAATCATAGTCTGCCACCAGCTCCATCCATCTTCTTTGCCTTAGGTTCAACTCCGGCTGGGTGAAGATGTACTTAAGGCTCTAATGATTTGTAAGCACTTGAACCTTCTCCCCATAAAGGTATGACTGCCAAAGCTTAAGTGCAAACACAACAGCTGCTAGCTCCAAATCATGGGTAGGATAATACTCCTCTTGTTTCCTCAGCTGTCGAGATGCATATGAGATCACCCGTTCCTCTTGCATCAAGACACAACCAAGCCCCATCTTCGATGCGTTCGTGAACACAACATATGCACCCCATGCTGCGGCAGTACTAGAACTGGTGTACTCATCAGTCGCTCCTCAGGCTTGCAAAGCTCTTTTCACATTCTGTCGTCCACTCGTATTTCACGTCTTTCCCCGTCAACCGGGTTAGTGGCTTAGCCAAGCTTGCAAAGCTCTTCACAAATCGACGATAATAACCTACTAAGCCCAAGAAGCTTCTGATTTTTGTGGGCGTTCCCGGCCTCGGCGAGTTTGCAATGGCTGCTACCTTTTGGGGATCCGCTGCAACTCCTGCTTCAGACACAACATGGCCAAGAATCCAATATGCCTTTGTCAAAAACTGCACTTGCTTAACTTAGAAAACAACTTATGCTCCCTTAGTTTCTCCATGATAGATGCCTCTCGTGTTCCTCTAAACTTTTTAAGAACACCAAAATGTCATCGATAAAGATGATTACGAATTCGTCAATGAATTCATGGAACACCCCGTTCATCAGTTTCATAAACGCCGCTGGAGCATTCGTCAACCCCAAGGGCATGACTAAAAGAACTCAAAATGGTTGTACCTTGTCCTCAATGCGGTATTCCTAACATATCCTTCTTCAATAGTGATTTGATGGTAACCCGATGCCAAATCAATTTTTGAGAACCACGATGCTCCCCTGAGCTGATCCACTAGCTCATCAATCCGCGACAACAGGTACTTATTCCTGATCTTTACTTGGTTCAGTCCCCTATAATCAATGAACAAGCACAAACTACAGTCCATCTTTTTGACAAACAACCCTGGTGCACCCCACGGCGAGCTGCTAGGTCGGATGAACCCTTTCTCGATCAATTCCTACAGTTGCTTCTTTAATTCCGCCATCTCTGTTGGAGCCATGCGGTAAGGGTCCTTGGAAATAGGAGCAGTTCCACGCTCCAACTCTATCGTGAATGGCTCGTCCCGTGTTGGCGGCAACCCGGTAAGCTTTTGGAATACATCTTCGAATTCTTGCACCACTGGAATTTTGCCCAACATCCCTTCTTGGTCCCCACCCGCAATTGTGATCGTCACTAGGAACGACTCACATCCTTTCTCGACCATCCGTTCTGCCCTTAGAGCTGATATTACTGGAATCCCACTCTCCTTTTTCTTCCCTTGAAACACTAACTTCCCTTATTTCCTAGTAAAGGTCACCTGACATTTCTCACAGTCCAAGTTAGCTCGATAATGAGCCAACTAGTCCATCCCAAGGATTGCTTCATATCCCTTAGTCTCAAGCACAATAAGATCGCCTGGCATGTTCTCACCGCCCACCACGATTGACACGTCTCTATAGATGGCATGCAACTTTAGCATCGCGCCATCCGCTGCCTGAACCATTCTAATACCACCCTCAAAGCCACTCTTAGATTCCCAACATGCCACGACTTCAGGACGCACAAAGGAATGCAACGCCCCAGAGTCGAATAAGGTGTGGGTTTCAATTCTACCAATAGAAACAATTCCTACACAACAATTCATGCACTCTTATGCTAAGCATAAAATTCGAACATTAACTTAGAGAGTGCAGGGTATGAGAGTTACCATCTATCGGGTTTGCTTCATCCTCTACGCTCAGCATATGCGCCCTTAGTGCTACGTTCTGCGTCTTCGTCGTTTGTTGTTGATCTCCTTCTGGACGTTCACCAGGCGTACGAGCTGCTTGCGCGTTCCTTGGTGCTCTGCTGTCTCGAGCCAAATGTCCAGTTTCACCGTAATTGTAACACTTCCCTGCGCCTGCATCCAGACAGTCCCGAATTTGGTTGTCCACACTGCCACACTTAAAGCATCCACCTTTGCCTTGACAACACACTCCACGATGTATCTTGCAGCACGTTCCACTTGCATTCATCACCTCTACAACCGCCTGGTTCTCAACTCTCTTCGGCCTTGCTGACACTTGGTTCCTCTGTGAACGTTCATGTTTAGCCACCTCTTCCAGCCCACTTTCCATCAATGCTTCTTTCTCCACCAACTCTCCGACAGTGTTGTAATCCTTACTCACCATCATGGTCATAAGCTCAGGCTCCATCCCGCGCATGAATCTTTGAATATGACGCTGCTCATCGTCCATTTCTCGGCCGGCATACTTTTTGAGTCGTTTAAACTCCTGCTCATAGTCTCGTACAGATCTTGCCCCCTGCCGAAGTTTAAGGAACGAAGTCCCCAACTTGATACGGGCCTCGGTTGGAAAGTAATTCCTCGTGAACACCTCCTTAAATGACTCCCAATCGTGCACCCTTGTTGGGTCTCTACGAAGGACTCCCTGCCACCACTGGTATGCATTACCCTCAAGGAAAAATATTGCAAGGTCCTTCTTATGCTCTTGCTCGCAATGCAAGGAAAAAAAGTTACGCTCCAAACGAGTCTTCCACTTGCCCGCTTCAATCAGCTTACACCCACCACTGAACTTTCCTGATGCGCCCTTTGATAGCACACCGGGCAAAACAGACATGCATGGCTTGATCATGGAAAGCAATAAAGATATATGTTCATTATTTGACTCATATCTTCCAAACCAAGAGGCTTCTACGCATAAATTACTTGGAGAATGTTCTCAACTTAATTATGGAGCTCCTTGAAGAAGAATCAGATCAAACGGAGTTTAGATGTGGGAGTTATACCACTTACAAATCAGGTGATCTTCAGTTCTCGCGAATTCAGACATGTGCGCTTTCAGGTGAGCTGGACCGACACTGCCTTGGAGCTGGATGAGCTAATTGACACTATCTTGGATGAGCTGAATACTCAAGTGAGCTGTACTGACACTATCCTAGACGAACTGAGCTGGATTGACACTCATTTGGACGAGCTGAGCGAGCTAGTTCTCGTTCTTCCGAGCTGGTTCGACCACCCGAGAAGAAACAATCGGTCAATTCCCTTTCTGATGAACCAAGCCAACCTTTTCAAGGTTCTAAGTCATTTCCATGGGCCAAAATTATCAGAAAATTTAAGGAAAACATTCTTGACGAATGGTCTTGTTTTGGAATGCATTTGGGCCGAAATGTGGATCCAAACATTTTTATGGTTTACAACTTTGCCCAAGAAGTAAACAAGATATTCCTTGGAGTATTTTTGACGAAGCAGTCAAAGGAGAGTCTCAAGACAAGTAAAAACCGTGTGGAAGACCAGATCTAGCTTTGTTTTCAGTCAACACATTTATGTAGTCAAGTCTTTGTTTTCGGTCTTCTATGCCTTGTTTTTAGCACATTCTTCTTTGAATTTCTACAACTTGTAATCCTATAAATAGGGCTAAGAGCCACAAAATAAATCAATGAGTTTTACCCTTTTATCTGAGTTCTTTGTTTAGAACACTTCTTGTTTCTTGTTGAGTTTCCTCCAAGTAAACATTCTCTATTTCATTGGACTTGTGCGTCATATCAAGCAACGTTTAGAAACCCTTCTTTTATTGGACTTTCGCGTCATATCAAGCAGCAACTGAAGTCTGGTAGTATCAAGAGACTTTCTGCCCCTCTTGTGTCACCATTCATCCACCAGTTCTCCCTTTGGTGAGTTCATATTTTTCTCTAAATATCAAAGTCCATTCTTACTATTAAGGCATCGATAACTTAGAATAAACAGGGATAAACTGACTGTAGAACGATCAAAGTTTGAGGAAGTGGTCGGCTGACCGTAGAGCCAACTAAGGAAAGTTCGGACGTTCGGGAACGAGGGTTCCAAGTAAGGCAAGTTGATAAGTCATCGCTGACAGGCTGTTCAAAAGGAAGTTCGGGTCTGCGGGAGTCGTTTAAGTAAAGAATGGTAGAGATTCGGTCAAACCTTTGTGGGCAAGTTTCGGCCAAGCCAAATAAGGAAACAACAATAAATTTCCGGCTTGGTGAGCAAGTCCAAGAGTAATATAAAAAGGGACCTTCAGCTCCCATTCTAGACACAAATCAAAAACCAAGTCTTAGATAGAGGCTAGAGCAAGAACGCATTCTTAGAGAGAGAGTTTGGGAAGTGAGGATCGAGCAAGGAGGATCGCAGGATTCTTCGCCGGAAAAACGCAGCTAAGTTCAGAGTCTTCGATCTTTTAAGATCAATCCAGGTGAGGAAGTGATTCGTGGTAGTCTAATAAGAATTATTTTGTCTGGTTTGATTCAGTATGAACATGTTTATGCTTGGATAGAATTCGTTTAAAGAAAGTTTGTTCATTGTGTTCATAGGTAAATGTTTGATAGAATTTGTTTAAGGAAAGTTCGTTCTTTGTGTTCTTAAGATATGATAGGTGATGAAGATGGTATTCTCCTTCAATCTGTTGAAGGCTCTAAGGATGCTTTGCTGCTCCTGAGACACAGGATCACCCTGCTTGGTGTCTAGGATGGATCACAGAAGATCACTCTTCTTATTGTGATAAAAGTTGTTCACACATGAACAAGACAGAGAAGTCTCCTTAGAGACGATTGTTTGATCCAAAGCTTACTTTTATTGAATAATAGTTTATTGTTTACATGGAGGCTCGTGGTTACATAAATAAGAAAGAAGAAAACAAAATCTTAAGCTAAAAAACCTAAACCAAAATCAAGTCGGTTTAGTAAAAACAATATCCTAATCCTATTGATAATTGGTTTATGATAACGAAACTTAATCCTAATTGATTTAAACTTAATAAAATCATAAATAAACTGACAATAAACCATCTTGGACGTGATTAAACTTCTTGGGCCAATCATAATCCAAGTTGGCTTGTCTTTCCACTTTTTGGGCCGATAAAGGCCTTTTTCGAATAACTCTTGCTTGGGCGCGATCCATCTTGTTCCTTGTCCAACCAAGTACCTCCGTAAGCTCATCTGGATGATGAAAATTCTTCTGTTTTTCCATTTCGAGCTCTGGTTCTTCATCTTCCATTTCCAAGCCATTTCTTGACCAAATCGGTTTGAAGAGTCCATTTTAAGATCATGCCTGTTTTCCCATTCCATTTTCTGTCCATCCAGGTTTGCACATCCCATTTCTTGGTCAATTAGGTTTCCCTCTAGTTGTCCAAGCTGGTCCATAGTCACTCCAAGTTTCAGAAAGGCCTCATCAAGGCCCATAGCCTTCTCTCAGTCCATTACCTCATTAATAAGGCCAATAAGCTCTCCAATAACCACAGTAAGCCGTTCTTTGACTCATTTCCTTTCTGGTACATGTATTGGATTCCAAGACTTGAGTCTTAAGCTGATCCAGGTCACACCATTCCCTCCTCCTTTAAAAGGATTTGTCCTCAAATCCAGCTCTTCAAGGATGAATGGACAGTACAATCTCAGCTTCTTTGTTTCTCTTTGTACTAGGGTGTTGTCTAATCCTTTTTGCACGTTTATATTCCCTCCAGGCTCAAACACAAAGCTTTTTAAAGACTTCACATGTCATAGATGCTTCACTGGACTATGAACATTACAAGCAACACTTAGAGCTAGTAATTTCTGCTCCTTGTTTATCTCAGATCTCATTGCTTCTAATTGAGATTCTCTCCACTGATACCAAACAAAAACCTTGATATTAGACTTATGGGAACGTGATCTCAGCTTATACTCACCAGTAACTACCATTGGCTCTTCCAGTTCATGCAAGAACCCTTCCAAATAAAGCTGCAATGCTGCTGCTATTTGGATCAGAGTGGTGTGGGTGCTATTATGCACATAAAAGCTCCCTCCTGGTTCGAAAACAAGGTGTTGCAGCCCCTTAACAAACCTCAGGTGCTCCACTAGGCTGATCTGAATCCATACATGAGGTTTGGTTACTTCTTTCTTCTCTGCTGGTTCCTTCTGGTAACAACTTAGCTCATCATCTCTGGATTCTGGACGTGGGACTGACATGTGTTGTGGGGTTTTCATCACAGCAGTGAGTGATTGATCTATCATGTTCATGAGGTGTTTCTTGAACTGTGGGCTTTGCGATTCATCAAGATATGCTTCATGTAGCTGCAGCTTTTTTTGTTCCTCAAGACTATAGTAGGACTTTAGCTCATCTCTTGATGTCCTAACACGTCCTTTAGCTTCTCTAGCTGTGTTTTACATCCTTTCCAATTCAGTTTGCCCATACCTCTTGGCTATAAACCGTTTATTCATGACAACCTTCATCTCATACCAAGAAGAAATTTGTTGCTCTCCATATTGTCTCCTAGTATTAGTTGTATGATGCCACCAATCAAGTGCATATCCACATAAACCAGTAGATGCCAATTGAGCCTGCTTCTCTGATGTGTACCCCGACACTTAATAATTAAGTCCATCTTCTTTTCCCATTCTAAGTATGTATCTGGATCAAATTCTCCATAGAAAGGTGGAATCTGGATCTGTCTTTTTCTTCCTTGCAACTCCCTTGTCGCTTTGCGCTCAGCCATCTCTTCATGGTTTATTTTTATTTCAAAATAAGATATAGGATACTGCTGGATATGATAAATTTCGTGATCTTGAGTTAAGAAATCAAACCCTAACCTTCAAGTGGCTCTGATATCACTTGATACGGTCCTGGAATGGCTGTCTCTCCCTCGATCACTTGAAGGGGGCGTGGGTGGATGATAGGAAATGAATATGGTCTTCTACTTCAAGCTGTGGAAGGCTCTAAGGATGCTTTTCTGCTCCTCAGACACATGATTACCCTGCTTGGTGTCTAGGATGGATCACAGAAGATCACTCTTCTTATTGTGATAAAAGTTGTTCACACATGAACAAGATAGAGAAGTCTCCTTTGAGACGATTGTTTGAGCCAAAGCTTACTTTTATTGAATAATGGTTGATTTTTGACATGGAGGCTCGTGGGTACATAAATAAGAAAGAAGAAAACGAAATCTTAATCTAAAAAAAAACTTAAACCAAAATCAAGTCGGTTTAGTAAAAACAATACCCTAATCCTATAGCTAATTGGTTTATGATAACCAAACTTAATCCTAATTGATTTACATTTAATAAAATCATAAATAGACTTAAAATAAACCATCTTAGAGGAGATTAAACTTCTTGGGCCAATCATAATCCAAGTTGGCTTGTCTTTCCACTTTTTGGGCCGATAAAGGCCTTTTTCGAATAACTCTTGCTTGGGCTCGATCCATCTTGTTCCTGGTCCGACCAAGTACCTCCTTAAGCTCATTTATATGATGAAAATTCTTCTGTTATTCCATCTCCATCTTTGGTTCTTCATCTTCCATTTCCAAGCCATTTCTTGACCAAATCGGTTTGAAGAGTCCATTTTAGGATCATGCCTGTTTTCTTATTCCATTTCCTGTCCATCCTGGTTTGCACAGCCCATTTCTTGGTCAATTAGGTTTCTCTCCAGTTGTCCACGCTGGTCCATAGTCACTCCAATTTTCAGAAAAAGCCTCATCAAGGCCCATAGCCTTCTCTCGGTCCAATACCTCATGAATAATGCCAATAAGCTTTCCAGTAACCACAGTAAGCCATTCTTTGACTCATTGCCTTTCTGGTACATGTATTGGCTTCCTGGACTTGAGTATTAAGCTGATCCAGGTCGCACCACGTTTGACCTTGGGAACATAGGACAGGAAATGTTATTGTGTTTAAGGAAAGTATAATTGAATCGAATTAATTAAGGAAACTGGTTAAGAGGATGTAATGGACCTTTTGGTCGCACGTTTAGCTATGAACTGTAAGGGACCAACGGGTCGCAGGTTTGGCTTCGGCCGCAGGTTTCGCTACGGCCGTAGGATTATGGGCCTTCGGGTCAAAAGGTTAAAAAGTGTTAAAGTAATGAAAATGATTTAAATAGTTACGTGAAAGAATGATAGAACAGGATGCTAGGGTGTTAGTGTTGATTTAGTGTTTTGCTTACTGGGCTGTAATGGGCGGTATTGAGCGTCCTCACTGAGTACTTTTGTATGCTCATGCCTCCTTTTGTGATGCTGGTGATAAGTAGTTGGTTGGACCGGAGCGCGGGACTATGAAAACCATCGGGGCGGGTTTTCTTATCTTATTAACTTGGGATTTTACTCTGGTGTTTTATGAATCATATACTATTACACTACATTATTTTCACAGATTTATTAATAAAGTTGAAGTTTTTGTTTAAGTTTATTGTTGAAAAATTTCATAAATTTTTACTTAGGATTTTTCGAGGCTTTTTTAAGATTTCCGGGTCGGGGTGTTTCAATTTGGTATGAGAGCGGGGTAGACTAGCCAGCCCCGTCCTGGCTGGTCGATCTTCGAAATTGGGATTTGTGGGAACAGGTGGACGTACCGATGGTCTAAGTCTCGCGCAAAGGATAAGTGTTTGTGATTATGTGAATGTGTTATGTTTGAATTCTTAGTGTAATGGCTAAGAGAGAGCTATGGAATGATCAGGTGTTAGTTTGAGCTAACTTAGGTATCGATGCAGATGGCTAACACTAGGAGGAACATAAGGGATGGCATGAAGAGAATGTGAACGCGGCGATCACGGATAACATTGGGGCCAATGGAAGGGAGGAAGCTGGTGTCGTCGATGGTACTGCAAGGGGTGCACGTGATAACGAGATGCCACCCCCACCACCGGATGTCCCTCCCATGGATGCGGCAATGGCCAACATGACGCCGATGATGCATGCATCCTTTACCCATATGTTCCAGCGTCCCCAGCTTCCGGTTGCAGCCGTGGTTCAAGAGGGGGAAGGGGGAAATGGGATGCAGCAGGCACCTCGGGCGCCCAGCTATTTGGACATGATGAATCAGTTGACAAAAATCAAGACATGAAATGATACGGCATGAATTGGAGGATCACTCTAAGGTTGGTAAATTGGATAAGCCTTACACCGAATGATCTAGAAAGCACAAACGATCAAGGGATGCAGATCGAAAGGTGACACAAGAGGTGTGGAAAGTCTCTTGATACTACCAACTTCTAAGCCCGAAGATATGATACACTCCGACGACTCAAAAGATAAGATGTTCAATGAAGAACAAATGATTCAACAAGTTTAAAGGAAATGTTTTTATTAAAAAGTTGAATGAATAAAACAATACAATAGCAAGCCTTTATATAATAGGCTATGGGTTAGACCAAAGGTCTAAACTTATTCTAGGAAATACAAACTAGATAAATATGTTGGACTTTACCAAAGACCAAAGACTTGACCGAATTTTGAAAGTTGTGGTCGGAAAACTCTTCGGCTGGTTGCGTCCTTTCACCTGGTCGACGGTCTCCGAATTGCCGTCAGATTTATATACTATACGACCATGTTTTATATATTATTGTTGGACCTTTATTGAACAATCCCAAAAAAACTGATTTTTTAATTAGAAAAAGGCCTCCGTGTTTTGTATCAAGTCCATTAGCTTCTCTCGGTCTAGAACTTCATGGATCAAACCGATAAGGCCCATAAACAGCCCATTAAGCCAAGCTATGATCAGTTTCCTAGCTGGGTCGTACCTGATTTTCATACCTTGGTCCATGATGCTGGTCAGGGTCGCATCATCTCCTCTTCCTTTAAAAGGAATTGTCCTCAAATCCGGACCTTCTAGGATGAATGAACCAACATGGTTTTGTTCAGCCAAGGTATTTCTACTGTTCTTGTGCACACACACCCATATTCCAGACTCAAATATGAAGTGTTGTAGACCCTCTTCAAGCCTTAGTAGCTCCACTGGGTTGTGCTTCTTGCAAACAAATGGCTGAACCAGTTCATCACATGATAAAGAACCGAGAATATCACCTGAAGCATAAGCGATTGTGAGATCTTTTTCATGATCAGCTTCTGGTCCACTATCAACCAAATTTTCAGCCACCTTTTGGACATCCAAGAGAACACTTACAGCCTCTGGTTCTTCCTTTCGATGCAGCTGGTCGTCCATAGATTCTGCTCGGACATAAACTGTCGATAGCTCCGGTTCGATATCTTTGGCCTCTTGATCTTGTTCCAACACTGAAGATGGACATGGATTTGTGATACTTTTATGGATCTTAGCCTTGAAACTCTCTAGCCATCTCTCAAAACCCTCATTCCGCTTTGCTTCTGTTCTGGCCGATGGAGTTTCTACAACTTGTTTCGATTGTGGCTTTTTTACTGTCTTTTTTGGACTGCTCGGTTTAACTCCCATTGAACCAGAATCAAGGAAGATTCGTGTACCTTATTTGCTGAGTGGTTTCTTCCATTTGTCTCTCTCAGGTCGTGACTTCTTGTCTTCCTCCTCTTGGTCACGCTCATATTGTGCTATAATCTCGCCTGTATGTTTGTTGTACCTGCATTCTCGCAACTTTTCTTCTTGTGCTTTAAGTTTAGCCTCCTCTTTATAGTTTCTTAATAGTCCAAAAGACACAGATCTCTTAGAAGATGAAGAGTTGTACCTCCATTCTTTCAAATTTTCTTCTCGTGCTTTGCGCGTCGCCTTCTCTTCATGGTTTCTCAACTGTCCAAAAGACATAGTTTATCTCTTAGAAGATGAAGAGTTACGAATGTCTGGCTGTGAAGAACTCCAAACCTCAGAGTGGCTCTGATACCACATGATACACCCTAAATTGGAGGATCACTTTAAGGTTGGTAAATTGGATAAGCCTTGCACGGAATGAGCTAGAAAGTACAAACAATCAAGGGATGTGGTTCGAAGTTGACACAAGAGGTGCGTAAAGTCTCTTGATACTACCAACTTCTAAGCCCAGAGATATGACACACTCCAACGACTCAAAAGATAAGATGTTAAATGAAGAACAAATGATTCGACAAGTTAAAAGGAAAGGTTTTTATTAAAAAGTTGAATGAATAAAACAATACAATAGCAAGCCTTTATATAATAGGCTATGGGTTAGACCAAAGGTCTTAACTTATTCTAGGAAATACAAACTAGATAAATATGTTTGACTTGACCAAAGACTTGACTGAATTTTGAAAGTTGTGGTCGGAACACTCTTCGGCTGGTTGCGTCCTTTCCCCTGGTCGACGGTCTCCGAATTGCCGTTAGATTGATATATTATACGGCCATGTTTTGTATATTATTGTTGGACCTTTATTGAACAATCCCAAACACAGATTTCTTAATAAGAAAAAGGCCTCCATGTTTTGTATCAAGTCCATTAGCTTCTCTCGGTCTAGAACTTCATGGATCAAATCGACAAGGCCCATAAACAGCTCATTAAGCAAAGCTATAATCAGTTGTCTAGCTGGTTCGTACCTGATTTTCATACCTTGGTCCATGATGCTGGTCAAGGTCGCATCAGGCTGTCATAGTCGTCCCAGTCCTGGGACACGGCCTGTGGGTGCATGCCCTCAAGGCTATAGCTGCCTTGGGGTCAGGGTAATGCTCGAACGTGTCAATCAATTCCCTCTCTTCCTTAGGCCAAGGTTCACGGCACGGAGGTACCTATGGTGCAGAACTGGAGCCACCAACATCGAAACGCGCCTTGGTTCTTCTTTCTCTCATATGCAATTGCAAAACAGACTAGAATTAGTGATCACTCATATCAAACCACGAATCGTGCAAACAACAATTACAATCGGTTGATAACACATTCTAGTTATCCATCACCTTAAGCCGTTCTAAATTCCAGCATATACCCTAAAAATTGGATTATTCTCTCAAACCCTAGAAACTCCCTAAACTAAGAAATTTAGAGAACATAACTTGAAGATCGGTTGATTTAGTAAACTAAACAGATAGAGGAGGTAAAATCGAGTGTTTTAGGGTCAAAGAATACATCAAGGTAATAATCTCTCATGCTCATTATCTTTGTTTCTTCTTACTTTTGTGCTGTAACAAGATCAGACTGCATTATTATGACTGAATGTTTCTGTGCTCATGCTATCTTGTTTTTGTGTCCCTTTTAGCATGGACAGACATGCAAGGGCGCCATTTAAGGATATGGCAGTGTTCAATTCAAGAAAAGACAGCCTTCTGAGTCGGTCCCTGCTACACTCAAGCGAAGTTTCGACATGGAGATGCGGGTTTTTAGCTTGGAGACCCTCACTCAGGAAGTAGAGTCTGATTTTCTTGCTTTCATGACTGAATTCAAACAAGAGATGAATAAAACTCAATCAACTCTAGACATGATTCTGCAATTTCTACACCTTTAAGTTTTCAATCCTCCTGCCTCTACTGCACAGCCAACTCAGGCTCGACTTCAATCTCATTCTCTGTCTCAAGCTCAACCTCAAGGTTAAGGTCAAGCTCCATCTCCAACTCAGAATCAGTCTCAAGCTCAAGGTGATCCACAACCTCAACATCTCATCACCAATAACCATTCTGAATTAGATAGGTGGTGGGATGCAGAACTCGGTTTGTAGGTTTTAGATGTGGTTGTTTCTTTCCCAAACACAAGTTTATCTATTATGTTTTAATGTTTTGAACCTTTTGAATGTTTGAATCTCTTGAGCCCATAGGCCGAATAAACCGTTCAACCCACGAATGATGAGGCCATACGAGACCGGGGTGGCCTAGATCTACAGATAATCCGAGAAATTGCAGAGCTCAAGCTATCGCTCCTGGATATCCATACCAATATCCACCGCGTCAAGAGCTCTGCACCAAAAATTGATAGAGTCCTCGCCGCGACGCTCCAAACACCCCTCTCGAGGCGAATCAGCGATGTACGGCTCCGACCAATAGGAAAAATCTGTCAGCCAGCTTTTCGCGGTAACTCAGATCCTGCCAAACATGTGAGGCCGTTCAACATCGCCCTAGCGCGAGCTAACTTCTCCGACCCCGAGAAAAACGCTGGATCCTGCCAACTCTTTCTCGAGAGCCTCGAGGGACCAGCACTTAATTGGTTTTCCCGACTGCCTGAGAATTCTATCGACAGTTTCTGTGACTTATCAACGGCTTTCCTCAAGCATTATATCAAGTTCATCATCCAAAGCGCAACCGCCTCCGACCTGTGGAAGTTATTCCAGTCACAAGGACAGTCTCTCCACAACTTCGTGGAAAAGAAAAAGACGTCGTATCCATGGTCAATGTCCCTGATAGCATAGTTGTTGATGCGATGATGAACACCCTCTACGTCCACTCGAAATTCCGTGACGACCTATACCGCAACCCAACAACATCTCTGCAGGACGCCATTGCCCGCTCCAACAAATTCATACGAATGGAAGAGGATACCCAAGCAATTATTAGCAAGCTGAATGCTTCAAAACCCGCGACAACAAAAACCGCCGACTTGCGGCAAGAGCCAAGACAACATTCTTCTGTCGATAAAACAAACCAAAAGAAGGGTTTCTTGACGTCTTCAACGAGGATGAACTCCCAGATGCAGCGCTGATCGTACGCGGAAAAGGATGGAATCACTGGCCACCGCCCGACGACAAAGTCACAGAAAAAAAAAAGCCCGAGGCTCCAGCTGGCCCTTCTGGTACCATTGATCTTAGAAAGTTCTGCGAGTACCACCAGGTTAAAGGACACGACACACGCGAGTGCAAACAACTTCACGAAGCACTCCTGACGTCTTTCCATAATGGAACTGGTAAAATCGAGTTGCCAAAGCCCATGCCCAAAAACAACAAAAGTTGGAGCAAAAGCAAAGAAAAGAAGGTTCAAAAGAGTCAGACAAGAATATCCAAGAGCGAACCCGAGGTCATGGGTGAAAGAACAAAACCAAGAAACAAAGAAAAGGATGATATGTCGACTGATGAGGGACAACCCCGTAATCGACGATGCGTCCAAGTGATTTTCTCCCAACAAACCACTTCGACCGATGAAGAAACCACATCTGAACCCGACGATCTACGTCTCCGGTTGGAACGAAAATTGGTCAACCTAAAAGACCACCAGGATTCTACAACAGATCTATGTCTCCGACTGAAACGAAAAGTAGCAACCATCAGAGCCGAGCCTATCAACACCACAGACCTCCGGATTGTGCTTGATGTGTCTAAGGCCAGAAAACTCACCAGTGTAAGCACCCAAGAAGCGCAGAACATACCCTCTGGAACCATCGACCTCCGCGACAAACTTAATTCCACATGGTCGACGACCTTAGAATCAAGCTTAACCGCGATAAACCATCCGATCTACGACGAAGGCTCCAGGCATCAAAGCTACAGAGAAAGTTGGCACCAATCTATGACAGCGCCGACAAGAAGTCACTTCACAAAAATGGCCGGAAAGGCCCAAGAACGATCAACAAATCACGTCCTCTTCGAATGATGTCGTCTCTGTGCACACACCACAAAACGACCCGCTTCTCGTCAAACTAGGAACCGGGGTGTGCGAAGTCACCACGGTATAAATCGACACCAGCAGTTCAGTTGACTTGATCTTTGGCGACACACTTGATAAAATAGGAATCAATATTAGTGATGTCAAACCTTCATCCTACACGCTAACAAGCTTTAACGGTTCTTCCAAAGAAATGTTTGGAAAATTCCTACTCTCGGTGTACGCCTGTGGGATCGCCAAATCAGTCAAGTTCTCTGTTATCGGCACGAAATCATCGTATAACGTCATTCTCAGAACTCCATGGCTACATTCCATGAGAGCAGTCTCGTCGACATACAACCAGTGCGTTAAGTTTCCCGGACCCGACAGCCAAATCCGAACGCTTCGTGGTGACCAACAACCAGCTCGCGACCTTCTAATCGCAACAGTTAAATTGCGGCACTCAACTTCTCACGTCAACTTTGTCTCGAAACCGATTCACAGGATCTATCCGCAAAAAGAAGAGATATTTAAGGCAGTTATCGGCGAAACCGACCCCAACAAGGTCATGTGGATAGGCGCTTATCGTTCCGATGAAATGCGAGACAAGATCATCATGTTTCTCTTATAAAACGCATCCACTTTCGCCTGGACCACATCTGACATAAAAGGTATAGATCCGGCGATAACCACGCACAAACTAATTGTCGACCCGACATTCAAGCCCATCCGACAGAAACGACGCAAACTTAGCCCCGAACAATCAAAAGCAGTAAACGACAAACTCAAACGATTACTCGGAGCTGGCTCTATCACAGAAGTTTGATATCCGGAGTAGTTACCCAACCCGGTAGTTGTTAAAAACAACACTAAATGGCGTGTCTGCGTCGACTTCACTGAATTAAACAAAGTGTGCCCAAAAGATAGCTTCCCACTACGACACATTGACCGACTAGTCGAGTCGACAGCGAGAAATGAGTTGCTAACATTCATGGATTCCTTCTCTGGTTATGATCAAATTGCCATGGTCCCCGATGATTGCGAGAAGACTACATTCATCACATATCGAGAAACCTACTGCTATAAAGTAATGCCTTTCGGTCTTAAGAACGCCGAAGCAACATACCAAAGGCTTGTTAACTGAATGTTCGCCGACAAACTTGGGGCGACGATGGAGGTCTACATCGACGACATGCTAGTCAAGTCGCTTCACTCCACCGATCACTTAGACCATCTGCATGATTGCTTCAAGACACTCAATGAATATGGCATGAAACTTAATTCGGAAAAGTGCACTTTTTGTGTCACGTCAGGCGAATTTCTCGGCTACATCATGACACACCAAGGAATCGAAGCCAATCCAAAGCAGATCTCAGCAATAGTCAATCTCCCAAGTCTGAAAAAACAGTCTAGAGGTCCAGCGCCTAACCGGCCGAATCGCTGCCTCAATCGATTCATCTCTAGGTCTACCGACAAATGTCTCTTGTTCTATAACTTACTGCACGGAAACAAGAAGTTCACTTGGGACAAGAAGTGCGAGAAAGCCTTCACTCAGCTCAAGCTATATCTCACGACACCTCCCATCTTGTCTAAGCCGGAGAATGGAGACGTCATGTCTCTATGCATCGCGGTATCTTCAACCGCTGTCAGCAGCGTCCTCATTAAGGAAGATCGAGGCAAGCAAAAACCCATATTCTATACGAGCAAACGCATGAAAGATCCCAAAACTCGATACCCTACCCTTGAGAAAAATGGCTCTTGCGATCGTCACCTCCGCAAGAAAACTAAGGCCTTACTTTCAATCCCATGCCATCGAGGTCCTGAGCACACAGCCTCTCCAGACGGCTATGCAAAATAACAATCAGTCCGGGCGTCTCTCCAAATGGGCTATCAAGCTCAGCGAGCACGATATAACTTACAAGAACCGCACAACGACAAAATCCCAAGTCTTAGCCGATTTCCTGATCGAGCTCGTCCTAGAGATTGAACAAGACCTTGTCCTGCCGAGACCGAACTGGATCTTACACGTAGACGGTCCTCCATGAACAATGGTTTGGGGGCTAGCGTCAAACTATAGTCGCCAACCGGTGAACTGATCAGACAGTCGTTCAGCTTTGGTTTTGCCGCGTCCAACAACGAAGCAGAATATGAGTCGCTCATCGTGGGTATTCGCTTGGACAAGTCCATCAAATCAAAGCGACTCAGTGCTTATTGTGACTCACAGCTAGTTACCAGCCAGTTCAGCGGCGACTACGACGCCCGGAATGAAAGAATGGATGCATACCTCAAACTCATGCAGAGCCTCACCAAGGACATTGAGTTCTTCGACCTCGTGAAAGTCCCCCGCAGGGAAAACGTGTGTGCTGATGCCCTTGCCGGACTAAGAAGTAAAAACCGCGAACAAGTCAAGTGAACAATCGCCATCCATCGGATCGACAAACCGAGCATCACCCTATCTTCCGAAACAAACGTGATCGTGGCTCCAATAACTGGATCGATGGATGTGGACCAAGATGCCGGCCCAGAACAAGACGTACAGCATATCTCAGATTGGCGCACTAAGTTGATCGATTATCTCACCAATGGCAAATTGCCTCCCGAGAGGAGCTACTAAAATGATGTTGTTCTCGTTAGCCAACAAAGTCGAAGCAATGGCCCCAGTCGAGGTAAACGTAACAAACTTACGACAATCCTTGATTCCATAACACGTCGAATTGAACAGCGACATGATGCTCGATGCACTCGATGCAATCTAGGAAAACGCGATCAAGCCTTGCTCCGCATCCAAAACAACCAGCATCAGATCGAGAGCTACTACAAAAAGAAGGTCTAGTCTCGACCCCTCGAACTCGGTGACTTTGTTCTACGCAAGGTCTTTGAAACACGAGAGAATGAAAGCTGGCAAACTCGGGGCTAATTCGGAGGGCCCTTATAAGATCACTCAAGTCATTAAGCATGGGGTTTAAGGACTTGAGACGTCAACCGGCGAAGCCTTACCAAGGGAATGGAACTCCATGCACCTCAAACTCTACCACGCCTAAGGAGAAAACCTCCTAATCTAATAAATTGAGTAAATGACCAACAGACACGTTTGCTCACCACCAAAAAAAAAGTCGAGTAAATGCGCCTATAAAGCCACTTTTACTCGCCGAGTAAATGCACTCTTCAAGTCACTTTTACTCGACTAAAAAGAACTACGAATGGCTTGATCCCTCCTCCAGTGTACGTAGGCAGCCCATTACCGGGTCCAGCTATAATCAAAATCAACCAATCTCTCTCCCGGGAAATTCCCCAAGAAGGAGGCAGACTGGCAAGGATGAGTAAACGCATTTCCCAGCCACTTTTACTCGCCACAACGATCTGCTTCCCAAAACCCACGATGCTAACAGTCAAGCAGTACTAAATACACCAAGCTTCAGATCACGTATGAGCACTCGCTTCTGACAAATGGATACTTCCTGATCAGACACATATCCGAGAGCCCTAGCTTAGTCTACTTATGGCCGACTGACCCGAAAACTTTCATTCTCCTTAATAATTTTCGTGCACGGTTTGGCCGACCGAGTGCTGAAATATTACTTTACTGCAGAACGGAAACTGTTATCGTCTGTGGTGGAAGTCCCTATAATCGAAACCAAGTTTGATAGTTCAAAATCGTAACGACGTAATGAGCTACTTCGACCGAGACAAGGTATTTCGATAATTCTTGCCGACAAATGGCTAAACGGATTACTTCGAATAAAAACTAAGGTTTGAAAAATTCTAAGTCCCAACTGCAACTTACCAGAATATGAACCTGATAGCCGAAGAAATCTCGATAATTCTTGTCGACAAACGGCTAAACGAATTACTTTGAATAAAACTAAAGTTTGAAAAATTATAAGTGCTCACTGCGACTTAGCGAAGTATTGACCCGATTAAGACACTTTGATAATAAGAGTTGTTATACGATGATTATTTCGGGTCCAAGGTGGAAAACATTGATAAACTCTAAGTCCATAACACGGCTTACTAAAAATATTGGATCGAGAATCAATACGCTTCCTTTAAAATGAAAATAGAGTTCAAAACATACAAAGGCCTCGAAGGACCAAGATAACGACAAAAGGAAAAAAAACAACAACAGAAAGAAGAATCAGTCCTCGGCTCCACCAGAATGGTCTTTGTCGGCTTGATCGTCTCGTTCGGGAAGACCCTCAGGTGCATCTGTCATTGGTTCTCGTGGATCTGCGCTCTGATGCTCCTCAGATTCCTTCTCCAAATTCCTGGCCTTTTCACTCTCTAGTGGCCCTTGCAACTTCTCACTTGAATCTTCGTCCTCTTCGGCAAGATCCAACACTTCCTCATCTCCCGAAGCATCGGAGACCTCCACCACGACCTCTTTCTCACTCTTCGGGACTGGAGTCGAGATCCCTTTTCCCCGAGGGAGTCGACGGTATGTCTCTCCTTGCCGGTTGCGTCGTCATTCCCACTAGACATTGACTAGCTGCTAGCTTATGGGTCTTTGGGTCTATCACCTGTGGGCTCCCCGAGAGAACGGTTTGGGGTCTGGATATTGGTGTCTGTTCCGGGGTCGATTAAACTGACATTCGATCCAAACGAATCAAGCCCAGCGAGAAGATCCTTATTAAGGAATGGCGACTCGAGGATCAGCAGAGACAAGGAGATATTGGACTCTGAGAGCACTTCGATGTCCAACCGGGTGGCCTCCTGCTCGTACATCTTCTTCTCACCGGCGAAGAAGTCGATCGTCTCATGTGGGATGTCTGCCCCCTTCCCCTTAAGCATTTGGAGGCATTTTCTTTTCCCGAAAGCTTGTCTATAGAGGCATTTCGCTCTGTCAAAAGCATCATAGCAAGACTCCCGCTTGCGGATATTGCTGAACTGGTGATTGGCTTTAGCGATCAGGGAATTATGTACCCTGATCCGCTCGTGGGTCACCTCGAAGCTCCTGGAATGCGTTAGTCGAGCAACCTGCATTGCATGCCTTTCGGTGGTATCAGCCTTCTCCTGCCCAAGGACGGTCTTTTCTCGTTGGAGTTATTCCATCGCGGCCCTAACAGCCCCCAGCTCGGCCTCCAGGCCATCCACCTTCTTCTTCTTGGCTTTCCTCCGGCTGTTCGAGCGATCTCTCTCTCGAGACAGAGTCTTCATCTCCTCCTTCATCTGGACGATGTGTTTGCCCCTTGAATCGGCCCTTTTCTCCGACTTCCCTAACTGGCCCAGCGTCTCCTTGAGATTGGAGTCGTACTTCTCAACAAGGAAGTTCATGCTTCCATCGCTATACGCGACAAAATCAGGGAGTTAGAAACGCCAAAATAGATAAGGAGAAGAAGATCAAAACAAAGGATCCTTACCAGCAATTTAGTTCGGGCAGGGTCGATGTAAGCATCCCTGAACATCAGGTCATCGACGGACGGAAGATCGCTCAGCCCGCCCCTGATATGACGAACGAGCTCGACGCATTTTACGTCATTGTATATCAGCGGCGTATCCGCCTCATAGGAGAAACGAATGCGGTCAGGGAACGATACCTTGGGCCTCCAAACGACCATGCCTTCTGATCCCTCTGCGGCCCTCCAACTCGCATCGTCGCCACCAGCAACATCCGCGTTAGGACCACCCGGCTGATCCATGGGCGGAACCTCTGAACCCAACTCGAGAGTTTTCTTCTTCTTCCTCCTCTTCAGTATTAACTGAGCCGCAGGGGAAGCAGTTTCTCGCTCGAGTTTTCGAGCCAAGGTCGTGCGACCCTCCGCTGACGGTGTTTGTTCGCCTTCCGCTCCATCGCGCGTAATTCTCTTGCCTGGCCATCGTATCCTCGAGAGTATTTTCGGACACTTTCTCGGCCGACTTCTTCTTCTTCTTACGACGCTCCTCCGACTATGCCTTCTCCCCGTTCTCAGGTACATCTTCTCGATCTTCCGCAGAGATCAAGTCCTCATGTGATATTTTTTTGCCCCTCTTTGAGGCAGGAACTTCCATGTGAGGATCATGGGTTATCGCCTCGAGAGTCCCTAGAACTGGTTCGACCTGAGGGTCCGTCGGACTCGACCCGTCCAGACCCATCCCATCGAGGAGCGACATCAAACCATCTGAAGACGACCCAACCTGATCCTCGACAAAATCACTAAGATCCAGCAACACTTTCATCTCCTTTCTTCTATTCACCTACTGTTGCTATTCACCAATACGCCAATTCAAAAGGAAACTGAAGTCATCACTCGAAGGCTCCTCAAATGCATGCTTGTCGGACTTGATATAAAAATAGAAACACTGGCAGTTGGGCGTCTTGTTCGGATGACCAGTGATTATGTTGTAGTTGGGCCTCATCTTCACCAAGTAAAGACCCTCTGGCATAGGCTTTATGAAGATAACTCCTCAAAGGCCCGTACGTTCAGTGACACGTCGATTTCAGCCGCCATCACCATCAGCACGACAGCAATACGAAACGAGCCGTTCAGAAACTGACTGATCAAGACATCCCGACGAAAAACATATGACGTGATCAGTCGGGTAATAGGAAACAAGAGCTTGGTGTCTTCCTGGAAGTACGATTCGTACACGCAGTGGTATCCTACAGGTGGCGACCAAGGCCTTTGATCTTTGGTTGGGATGAGGAAGGTAACCCCCACGGCGCGACATTTCCTTAGTAGATTCTTCACGCTTCCTGGAGTTGACTGAGTCCCCCTAACATTTCCCCAAGACTGCCCTTCTACGTTTGTCAGGTGAAGGGATTCAGGGAGCACTTCCGGGAGTTTGCCGAAAATCCCACCCAGATAATAACATGTCGTGCGGAAGTCAGGACGAACCGGCGAATCCCATGTGTCCTCAGGGGGATCCGACGAGGTGTTCTCATTGTCCTCACCCCTAAACAGTCGCTTTGCGTCATCGACAAGGATCTGCTGCGACAAATCCAGACTCGGTGTGTCCATCATCGCGTCTCGATGGATCAGACTGAAATTATCGAGGATATCCTTGTTTGTCGCTGTGCCCCTGACAGGACTCGATGTGGTGGCAACCACCTTTCCTTTCTCCCTCCAAGACAGTTTCTTCGATGGCATTATCGACAAAACGAATAAAAGACTATGAGAGAGTTACTAGAGAGAGAAGTAGAGAGAAGAGAGCGAAACTACTTGAGCGTGCAGAGAAGAATGAAGATAATGAGCGGAGGCGTCCGATTTATAGGAAATTAGGCTCGCGTCCCTTCAAGGCATCATCATTAGGTCTAAAGGGCCTAAGTGGGCCTCAAAACCTTCCGAGTGCCCACTTTCTCTCGCGACGGTTCGGATTTCTGGCCTAAATGGGATTTGTAACCTCTCCCTTGCCCACTTTCTCTCGTGATGGTTTTGCTTCTTGATTGAGCCGACGCAAACCAAATAACCGTTTCTAAGCTCAACAAGTTTAACTCGAAGAAAATCTGATCGCCTCAACGTTCGCAGCGATAAAACACTATTCACAAGCATCGAAGCCAGCGACAATCCGTCCACTCGCGCCAAACCACCTACTTCTAAACCTGATCCACAAATTCACTAAGATTGGCTGCACCATTCACAAGTGAACTAGGGTGATTTACTGTAGGAGGTGGATTACATCCCCTACAAGTTTCATAAGATAGCTAGCCTCGCCCATTGAATATCAGAAGATCGGCTTGGTCCACGCCTAAAAGTGTCAGGCTCGTCTCCAGACTACTTTTAGCCTATGAGAATCGTGCCTCGGTCGACAAACGCCAAGACGACTAAATTACTCGGCTTGGTGACACAATTCATCGGCCCGTAGGCTCATCCCGACAAGTAAGGCCCAACAACATGGACAAACCTAGGGTACCAAGGGTCTGAGCGACTATATAAAGAAAGAGAGAAGCAAGAAGGAAAGGATCAATAATCTACAAACTCACGCTCGGCGGCTAGAATTAGTGTTTCATTTTTTTTTTGTATTCAGCCGACTTGTACTTTCCCGTCTAGCTTTCCGAGCACCGGTCATTTTCCTTACCGTTCATTTCCTCTTTTGTATACCGACTATCGTCTTGCGGCCTAATAAAACGTCTTCAAACTAACCCACCGACGAGTTTCGTTTCTATTACTGAAATCCAACCAAACTCAGTTCAAACAATAGGTTGATGGAAGTGTTGCATCCAAGCAAGGCGTTCGGTTTGTTTTCACGGATGGATCCAGAATCATATTTCGTTTATCCTTAAGTTGTCGAATTTTTTTTCCTTTTTAATCAAATACAGAGTTTCATATGTATAGAAGAGACTCATTGGCCCCTGTAACACAGTGACCTAACTTACAAAAACAAATTGTTCCAGGGAACTGGTTCAGCTGGTGCTACAGTTCGAATTTACATTGAACAGTTTGAGCCAGACACTTCAAAGCATGATGTGGATGCACAAATAGCTCTGAAATCTTCGATTGGTTTGTTCTTATTTGGTCATCGTAGACGTAAAGATGTCTTGTATTGACTGTATCAAAGCTGAAGGAGTTCACAGGAATGGAGAAGCCCAGTGTCATTACAAGAAGAAGAAACTATTCTATGTCACATGGTCTCTTTTGAAGGGCAAGTTGGGTTCTGATTTCAGTTTTGCCTGCCATGTTTATTTGAAAATTCCAGAACAATGAAATGCTTATCTGTGTAACTTATAATAACTTGAAACGTCTTTCTATATAAATAAAAGGGTATATTTTCTTGGTTTATGTAATCATGTGCTACCATCCTGACCACCTCACTTGATACTATGCCCACGGTCGTGTACCATTGTGATGGGAACAGTCGTCACTTATGCTGCCTGTTATTGGATGCTTAAATTCAATTATTATATATTTGCCTACTCCTCTTCATTGTTGCTTTTTTTGCTGTAGAGGAGACCAAGTGAATATTCAGTCACAGGGACACAGGTAGATAAGAAAGCAGAGAAGCAGCACTGCTTTTTGGTCTATGTACTTGCAGGCTCCTTTACCTGACTAGTTTCCATGATATAGACTATCTCCTAATGGCCCTTTAAAGACCAGTCTATTTGCTGTACAAGTAAGACTTCGACGAGTACTACTACTACACAAACATCAATATCAATTAACTTTGATAATTTTTTTAATCTAGTAAGAATGGAAGGTTGGTTTGGTTTTTTTGCTCATAGGATGATGGACATAGGTATAAATAAAATCATGTCTAGTTTTTTTCCCACGTATATATTTGCATAGAATTTTGGTAACCAACGATCTTTCCTTTTCTTCTCATTCTGTCTATTTCAATATATGTTGTGTGCGCAAACGCCTGGTCGCATTCTACTATCCTAAATAGTGAGAGACATGCTTTTAGCGATATCAGTGATAAAGCCATGTATTTTTCTAGGGAAATCAAGAAACAAAGATCTGTTCGAGATCATATCTGCTCCCTGATGTCTTGTGTCATCAATTAAGTACTCTCTCTCTCCACTCAATAATGCCACAGGAGAAAAAAGAAGGTAACCTTTCCAAAGTGGATAAACAAGGAGAATGGATAAGGAACTGTGTTGTGTGTCCTAGTTTGGGAGTAAATGACGAACCAATGCTGAAAAGTAGTCCATCAATAGGGTTCCAACATTGTTGTGGGTCTATTTATCTCTTTGTCTCTTCCAACATGATTTTTGTCTCTTTGAAATTAGAAAGATAGAAACTCAATTAAGTACATTAACTCCCTTGTTCCCCACCATCTTTTTATCTGTTTTTTGTCGTTTTGGTAACCCACTTTGTCGCTAGATACTTAAATGTTCCTTTAAGCCTATTCTTCCCACCTGAAACTGGCCTGCTTGACATACAACTACTGTAAAGTCTCTGTTCTCCCTCAGGTTTAATAGGTTTTGCCTAGCTGATAATAGGTTCATAGAACATGAATTTGTACGGTGCTCCTAAGGCAAAGAGGGGCCCCTCCTTTTCTTTATTCTCACTTTTGGAGACACCTACACTTCCCTGCAATTCTTCGATTGTGTGTGATAAGGACATCCGCAACCGTGGATCTCCTTAGAGTCCTTAGTAATAGTGTTTTTTAATTTTTTAATTATTATTATTATTTTTCAGATTTTATAAAAAAAAAAAAAAAAAATACCAACCAATCACGGGCCGCCACGTGTCGTGAATAGTATAAGAATCAATCCTTATATAAGGATTTTTTAGAATGAATCCTTAACTTTTTTGATTATTTAATTATTATTTTTCCTAAGGATTCCGCTAAGGATCACCATTGCGGGTGCTCTAAGAATAAGAGAAGTTATGGATTGATAGTATAATTAGTTGCAGTTTCTCTTATAGTCTCTCAAAATTAAAATAGTTAAAAGAAATAGAAAGAAAGAAAGAGATTGTAAAAAATAAAATGATAATCTCTTTTTGGAAAGATTTGTTTAATAGTGATAGATCCAAAATACATGTGTCAATATATAACTAGTCATTTTTTCTATATTTAAATTTCAATTATATAATGATAATCTAAAATTGTCATGTCAAAAACATAGTTTATTTTATCTTTTAGTGAAGAGGAGAGACCATCTTTTATTGGTTTTGTAAAGTAGAAATGCTTAACAGACTAGACAACAATGGTTTTGTGCGACTCCCATTGTTTTACACTCGTAAAATATTTTATTTTCTTCTTTTCCTCTTAAGGTTATTTTTTTTTATTTTTTTTTGCAACTTCTCTTAAGGTTTTTCTTTCGTTTTTGCATGGAAAATTTAACTGAAAATAAAAACAAGTTCGCTTTTACCTGTCTACATCATTTCGCTTTTTCTGGTGGTTTAGAGCACATCTATCAAGGGGGTTTTTAGGAGGTTTTTAATCTAAAAAAATGGTGGATTCCACTATTTTTTTTAAGAACCCGATTCTAAAAATTCCAGATTAAAAATCGGTTTTTGCACTGTTTCATGGATCTTACTGATACATGACAACTCAAGATTGATTCGTTTTTATTTAACTTTTTAAAAAAAAAATGAAAGAAATTAAGAACCCCAAAGAGGTTCTTATGGATGGAAGTGACCTTATTTATTTCCATATTTATGTTAATTATTCAATACTCATTTCTATTCAAATTCAGAAAATAAAAATTGAACATACCTCATGACCCTAAGAGCATCTTTATCAATAAAAAAACTCTAAAAAAATTATTATTATATTTTATTAATATATTTTTATTGTGTTATTAAAATATAAATGCAATATAGATTGGCTCACTAGAAAAAAGGTAAACACAGTTAAAGATTTTTAGAAGTTTTTTTTTATCTAGAGATATCTCGGGTCGAGACCCAAACTAATCCTCAAAGAGAAATTAAAGATTCTTACAACTTTTGAAAAAGTTTTCATGGAGAAACGTTTTCTTAGTCTTTCTTTTTAAAGAATTTGCGATGGATGACATAGAAAACTTATTTAACTAGTTTTATGGAAAATGTACTGTCCATTTTTCTATAATCCTAGAATGTCCATATTACTGTTCACTAGAATAGGCTTAAAAGTGGATCAAGTAAATCTATCAATACATCTCCTCATTTATGGAAATTTTTTAGGCGTTAGATTTTTTTTTTGTTGCAATCAGTTAAGCTTTTGTTGATCTTTTTTACTTTTTTTTACCGCCAAAACACCGATTTTGAAACTATCTCTCCTAAATATATTACCAGATCTTCGTAGAATAGCATAAAATATATTCATTTTCACCATCTCTTATCCGGTTATATATCTTGGTTCTTCATGTGTTTGAAAATATTTAAATAATGTGAGTCATACACTATGATTTGGAGGATAATATTTCAAACACTAATCATTCACGCCCAATAATACTTTCCATAATACTTATCCTATTGTTTTGATAATTTATTTTCTCTTATTTCCAGTTATAAAACGCGTAACCGGATACACAACAAAACCGATTTTTATTGCTCCACTACCGTAATGCTCAAAAATACATTCTCTCTAGTGGTTTCTGTTTAACTCTTTAAAGTATTTTGACTTCCATCTATTATTTTAAATTTATAATCACCATCAATCTTTAATGACTGAATGACGTTAAACTATTACCTTAATTAACTTAATTTATTTTTAATTCTCAGCTCTCATAATTATCACTAATGAAGAAAATTTCTCTCGTTCTATATCCAGTAGTAAATAATGAAATCCAAATAACTTAATATTGTTGTGAAAGAATACTTTATTCATAACATAATGATGTGTTTATATAGGGATACATAAGTATGAGATAAATGGAAAAGATACATTATGCATAAACCGCCTAGTAAGTGGGCCTAATGGCCGATACACACTAAGGGAACCTCAGATGGGCTTTGGTTATGTGTGATCCATATAATGGTTCATAACACTCCCCCTTGGATGCCATAATCATAACGGGCTTGTACCATGCTTAATGTTACCTCATTAAAACCTCTTCATGGAAAACCAAAACCCAGTGGGAAAAATGGAAACCACGAACAGGAAAAAGAGTACAACACATGGACTCCCCCTGATTTGGACATCATAGAAGGTCTTTGAGCCGTCGCATGCCAATTTGGTGTGTGAGCTTCCTCAAGGTCGATGTGGGCAGTGACTTGGTGAAAAGATCTGCTGAGTTATCGCTTGAACGAACTTGGACCACCTTTGCTTCTCCAGTCTTCTGTAACTCGTGTGTGAAGAAGAACTTAGGCAAGATGTGCTTGGTCCGATCTCCCTTGATGTAACCTTCTTTAAGTTGGGCGATGCAGGCTGCATTGTCTTCGTATAGGATGGTTGCCGGGTCAGGACCATCGGATAAACCACTGTCCACTCGGATATGGTTGGTCATCGATCTCAACCATACTAACTCTCGACTCGCCTCATGTATTGCTAAGATCTCTGAATGGTTTGATGAGGTTGCAGCAATGGTCTGCTTCATAGAACGCCAAGAAATGGATGTACCTCCATATGTAAAGACATAACCGGTTTGGGATCTAGCACAATGTGGGTCGGACATATAACGTGCATCAGCAAAACCAACTAAACAATCTTTGTTCTGGTTAGTATAAAATAAACCAAGGTCCTTCGTCCCTTGCAAGTATCGCAGGACATGTTTTACACCATTCCAATGCCTTTGGGTCGGACAAGAGCTGAACCTGGATAATAAGTTCACAGCAAAACAAATGTCCGGTCTAGTGTGGCTAGACAAATACATTAATGCCCCAATGGCACTTAGGTAAGGCACTTCCGGACCGAGGACTTCTTCATCGTCCATCTTAGGTCGGAATAGATCGGTTCCAGGACTAAGGGATCTCACGACCATGGGACTGGTCAATGGGTGTGATCCGTCCATGTTGAATCTCTTGAGTACTTTTTCTGTATATGCCTCTTGGTGCACAAGGATTCCATCTTTTAGGTACTCAAGCTGTAATCCCAAACAGAACTTAGTCTTTCCTAAGTCTTTCATCTCAAATTCTCTTTTGAGGTATTCAACCGTTTGGACAATCTCCCCAGAGGTTCCAATAATATTCAGGTCGTCCACATAGACTGCTATTATCACGCAGCCATGGTTATCGAATTTCTTTATGAAGATACAAGGGCTGATCGGATCATTCTTATAGCCTTCTTTTACTAAGTACTCGCTTAGTCTCTTGTACCACATTCGACCTTATTGCTTTAATCCATATAAGGATTTATTCAGCTTAATGCAATGCTGATCTCGAGATCCTTTCTTGTCGTTGAGCTCAATGCCCTCTGGGACTTTCATATAGATTTCATTATCCAGTGGTCCATAAAGGTATGCAGTAACTACATCCATCAGACGCAGATCCAAGTTTTCTTTTATAGCCAGACTGATCATGAATCTGAATGTAGTTGCATCCACCACAGGGGAATAAGTTTCCTCATAGTCTATACCGGGTCTTTGAGAGAATCCTTGTGCTACAAGTCTTGCTTTGTATCTCACAACTTCTCCTTTTTCATTTATTTTTCTTACAAAGACCCATTTGTACCCCACTGGTTTAACATCATAAGGCATGACCACTATTGGTCCGAATACATTCCTCTTCTTTAGAGAGTTTAACTCCACATTAATAGCGTCTTTCCATTTGATCCAATCAGATCGTTGGGTGCACTCTAAGATTGATGTGGGTTCATGATCCTCGTCCATTAATTCAAGTGCTACTTTTTATGCAAATATATCATCGACGTCAATGTTCTTTCGGTTCCATTGAGTTTCAGAAAATATGTAGTT
Source organism: Moricandia arvensis (assembly GCA_905132765.1). Taxonomy (NCBI): domain Eukaryota; kingdom Viridiplantae; phylum Streptophyta; class Magnoliopsida; order Brassicales; family Brassicaceae; genus Moricandia; species Moricandia arvensis. The sequence goes on from CAJHQP010003381.1 coordinate 55,453, forward strand.
TATTGAGATTTCATGATTGTTTGGATCATCAGTACCCTTAGAATTGGCGTCCCAATCATTTTCTGGTACAGACGGGTCGACCGCAGTACGCTGGTCGAGCATGGTCGGATCGGGTCGGTACGAGGTTTGGTCAGGTATGACCGTGGTACATCCTGGTACGTCCTGGGTATACCCTGGTACGTTCTGGGTACGTCCTGGTACATCAACGGTACGTGTATGATCAGGTACACCCGCGGTACAGTCTGGTACGTCTGCGGTACGTGTACTGTCTGGTACGTCCGCGGTACAGTTTGGTACACTCGCGGTACGTCTTGGTGTGACCGTTTCTCGGCCTTGTACGTCCGTGGTACGTCCCAGATCATTTTCGACCATATCCGTGTCTGGAATCATATTTTCATATCCTTTTCTATTCTTAGCACCATTCTTTTGTTTTCTAGGAGTTTTATCCTTGGAACCAATTGGTCTACCATGTTTCAAACGTTGTCTAGACTCAGTAGCAACTTGGTTTTGTCCTTCTTGGACTTCTACTCTTACTGGTGCATTACAAGCTGGAATATGTGATTTTGTCACTCTATTTGGGTCAGCAAATGAATCTGGCAATTGATTGGCTAGCATTTGTAAATGGACAATCTTTTGGACTTCTAAGTCACAATCTTTGGTCCGAGGATCTTGCCAAGATTCTGATGGTCTATGCCATTCGATTTCTTTGGTTATTTTAACCAGCTTGCTATTCTCTTCCCTCAAGGTCGGATATTTGGACTCATCAAAATGGCAGTCCATGTATCTGGCCTTGAATAGATCACCAGTAGTTGGCTCTAGATACTTTATAATTGAGGGAGAGTCATATCCAACATAAATTCTCATCCTCCTTTGAGGTCCCATTTTGGTTCTCTGTGGTGGAGCTATTGGTACAAGAACGGCACAACCAAATGTTTTGATATGGGATATATCTGGCTCGTGACCCGTAATGAGTTGGGATGGTGAATATTTATGTTCACTAGATGGCCTGATGCAAATCAATTCAGCTGCATGTAAGACTGCATGGCCCCAAGCTGATACAGGAAGTCGAGACCTCATGAGTAATGGTCGAGCTATCAACTGTATTCTTTTGATAAACGATTCGGCTAGTCCATTTTGTGTATGGACATGTGCCACGGGGTGTTCCACACTAACCCCCATGGACATACAAAAATCGTTGAAAGCTTGGGATGTAAATTCACCAGCACTGTCTAGACGTATAGTCTTTAAAGGAAAGTCTGGAAAGTGTGCTCTCAGTCTTATGATCTGGGCAAGTAGCCTGGCAAATGCCATATTTCGTGTGGATAGTAGGCAGACATGGGACCATCTCGTGGATGCATCAATAAGCACCATAAAGTATCTAAAATTCCCACAAGGTGGGTGTATTGGTCCACATATGTCGCCTTGGATCCTTTCCAGAAAATTTATCATTTCCTTATTCACCTTGGTCGGTGATGGCCTTACTATGAGTTTTCCTTGTGAACATGCTTCACATGTGAGATTATTTGGGATAACTCTTTTCAATGTGTGCCCTTTGGAGTTTATGATTATTTTTCGCATCATGTTTGAACCAGGGTGGCCGAGCCTGTCATGCCATAAAGTGGTCATCTCGCAGGTATTAACCTCTGCTATGCTGGTATTTGAAAGATATAGACCAGTCGAGATTGCAGGTATGATTTCTAGGACCTTTTTAATGCCTTGGGTGATCTGAGTAATGTATAGGAACTCTTTTGTTTCCTCACCCACGGTTTCAATGTGGAAACCGTTTAGTCTTATATCTCTGAAGCTCAATAAGGATCTCTTAGAGCTGGGTGAGACCAAGGCATTAGGTATCTCTAGAAGGGTGCCTTTAGGCAACACCAAATTAGCTTGGCTGTGGCCTTCAATGAGGCTAGCCGTGCCTGCAATAGTGTGTATATTGGTGTTTTGTTTAAAGAGATTAATGAAATATCTCTTATCTCTAAGTATCGTGTGGCTTGATCCACTATCCACCACAAGTGTATCCATTCTATTCAAGAAATGAATTAGACTCAGAGATATAAAATATGCTTGCATAGAAATTAAAAAAAATTCAAAACACCAAAACAATCATCAAAACAAGAATCCAAAACAATAATGAAGTCATAAAACAATAGAGTAAATCAAATAATATGAGATGATGTCGAGATCTAGAACTTTATTTCAAGCAATCTGATGTTTCAAAGTCCATTTGATCATCCTTTTCATGGTTAAAATCACCATGTTCGTCCTCGACCATATGGGCTTCCGGGTGCTTCCCCTTTTGGCTTTGTTCGTAAAGGTCACAAAGGTGTTTAGGGGTTCGGCAAGTCTTGGCCCAGTGGTTATCCATGCCGCATCTAGGGTAGACGGTTCTGGTCGAGTGTTGTGGTTTAGATATACCACCGCGTCCTCACCCTCGACCATTACCATTCCTGGGTCCTTGGTCGAAACCACGATTGCTCATGGGTCGACCAGACCTATTCCATCGGTTACCCGAGGAGTGATGACTAGAGGGTTGGTTACCCGAGGATTGCCCACGACGACCATGTCCTCTACGACCACGGTTTCGACCATGTGGTTTATTGCTTTGGACATGGTTGCTTTCTTTCTTATCTCCACTGGCCTTATTGGCTTCAGGTAATGGAGTAGAACCGGGAGGCCTTAACTCACTATTCCTCATAAGCAACTCGTTGTTTGTCTCGGCTAGCAACAAGCAAGAGATCAAATCGGCATAGGTGGTGAAACCTTTTTCTCGGTATTGCTGCTGTAATAACACATTGCTCGAATGGAATGTGGAGAAGGTCTTTTCAAGTAGATCCTTCTCGGATACAGTCTCACCACATAGTCTCAATTTGGAGACGATCTTAAAGAGTGTTGAGTTGTAATCGTCCACAGACTTAAAGTCTTGGATCCTGAGGTTTCTCCACTCGTATGTGGCCTTAGGCAGCAACACCGTCCTTTGATGATCATATCTGGACTTTAGTGCGCGCCATAGGGCCAGAGGGTCCTCAATGGTAAGGTATTGGTCCTTAAGACCTTCAGTGAGATGATGGCGGATGACCTGGATTGCTCGGTACTTGTTTCTTTCATTCTCTTGATTGTCATCGAGGATGCAATCACCGAGTCCCTTAGACTTCAGGTTGATCTTAGTATCAAGCGCCCACTGCAAGTAATTGTCTCCTGAGAGACGCAGGGCAGCATAGTCTAGATTGCTTATGTTCGACATCTGAAAATCATATGTTACTCATCAACAATCAAGCAAGCAAATGGGATGATCAATCAAGCAATATATTCGATCAAACAAGTGTTCATATGCGGCCAAAGAATGACAATGATCAACTTAACAAATAAATGAGACGGGTTAAGGTTTTCAAGGCCTTTAAATCGGTTTGTGGTCGATATATGACGTATGGGTCGACCAGATCGACCAGGTCGGGGTCGGGTGGGACGGTTCGACCAAACGATGCATATGAATCAAAAATGGAAATATTGCCTAATGATCAAAATGGAAACTTTCCTAAAATTTCAATCAATCCATATTTTAGGGTTTAACCTTTATAATTTCCAATTTCAAGTTCATGGGTGAGTATACAATCAATCTATCACCCTAACTTTCATGAAAGTCAAAAATGGAAACTTTCAAAAATGGAAATTTTCAAAAATGGAAAATTTCAAAAAATGGAAATTTTGAAAAATGGAAATATTGAATATGGAAACTTTAGGAAATGGAAAATTTCAAAAATGGAAAATTTCAAAAATGGAAACTTTCAAAAATGGAAAGTTTGAAAAAATGGAAATTTTCCTAAATTCTCATATCATCCAAATTTTAAGTCTTATAACTTTATGGAATTGCCAATTTCGAGATTAGGGTTTACAATCAATCTATCAACCTATTCTCAATCAAGCAATAAGGAAACAATCCAAAAAGGAAAATTTCTTAAAGTCTCATATTTTCCAAATTTTAGGTCTTATACTTTTAGGGAATTTTTCAAATTCGAGATTAGGTTTTCCTTTTTATTTCTAGCAACCTAAACTCACAATCAAACAAAATTGTAAATATTCCAAGACACCAAACTCGCTTGTGCACCAAGCTATCCGGGAAAAAGGAAAATATGGTCTAGGGTTCATGCATGATCACAGCTAGGGTTTCAACGAGTATGGAGAAACAACTTTCTAGCAGCCTAAACATGGTTTATGCGAATCAAGACAAGGGTTTTCAAGGCCCTTTGGTCGACAATTAGGTTCGGTATCAATGCATGAAAGAATCATCAATCGTAACAAGAACAAAATCGATTTTAAACAAGTTGTAATTAGGGTTTCAAGGCCCTTAGGTGATCCGGATTCAAGTATGGACTGATATCAACGAATCAAACAACATATAATCATCATAACTTGTTCTAATAAGCGATTGATTGATCAGTTTCTAGGTTTTAAACTCATATATAAACCGATTGCAAATTAGGTTAAATTTAGGGTTTATGTTCATTCATGCAATCCGATTTATATCTTTGGAGTTTTGATTTTCTTTACCTTAGAACACCTTTGGATCTGACTGGACCACCTTATAGAGGGATTTGAAGTTGTTCCTCACGAGCTACAAGCCGCCAAGGAACTGCTACACGCCTCACGGGTCGCCGGTTTGTCTCGGACCTCCTTTGAACCTCACGAACGGACTCCTTAGGGTTCTTCTTCTTAGAACTAGGATCTCCGGTTGGTAACTAGAGGTTTAGATCTTTCTATCTATGGGTTTGATCTCGCCAAAGGATGAGAAAGTAGAAGGGAGGCGCCAGGGACAAGGTTTAGGGTTCTTGGTCGAAATTTCCTTTTTTAGAGAGAGACTAGGGTTTGCAAAAAAGCTTAGGGTTTCTTAGAGACTACTCGTGCTGATAATGTGTTGTGAAAGGATACTTTATTCATAACATAAGGATGTGTTTATATAGGGATACATAAGTATGAGATAAATGGAAAAGATACATTATGCATAAACCGCCTAGTAAGTGGGCCTAATGGCCGATACACACTAAGGGAACCTCGGATGGGCTTTGGTTATGTGTGATCCATATAATGGTTCATAACAAATATATATCCAGATATTTACAAATAACACCAAAATTTTCCATTCCTTAATTTTTTATCCGGTTATATAATATTTACTTTTGACCAAGGTTCAAACTTGTGTGGTTGATCTATGGCTAACATCAAACTAAATAATAAAAAATTATATGGAGATTAAACGGGAATTAGTTTTATAAATATATACATTTAGTTTGGTAATGTTCTTACTTTTGGATAGATATAACTACATCGAGAGTGTTTTATGGAAGGTACTAATAAATTATCAGTGTGAAAATTGTTCTTCATAATATACCGCCACAACGTATGAGTTTCATGATTGATTTTTATTTTGGTCACATTAATCAATATCCGGTTTTATATTTTTTTTTGGTAAAATGTTAAATTTATACCATTTTCGAGATTTAAATGTTGCTTACAACTTATTCAGAATAAAATAGAAACAAAACAAACAAACTCAAGCGTGGACAAACCTCAAGGAGGTTGAGTACACGAGAAATAGAACTGAAGCATCGAGGGAGAGTGATCGGAGGATGGAAAGGAGATGAGGCGGTCACGAATAAGGCGGTCCAGAGCACGACGGAGACCAGAAGCTGATGTAGTAGTCATTGTGAAGATCCGAGCATTTCTTTCCCTCCATATAAGGTAGATGGCTGACTGAAGAATTAGCTTGATCACTGGTGCTCTGGAAGGGCTAAGCTGTCGTTGGTTGATAAGAGCAGCTGCTGAGTGCAAGTCCAAAGGAGTTGCAGTAATTATTTGTTGCGCGAAGTGCTTCCATATGCTGGAAGAGAAATCACATTCGAAGAAGAGGTGATGATGTGTTTCAACCCCGGAGGAGCAAAGTACACAATTTGCAGGCACATTAAGTCCCCATCTTCTTAAACGATCTCGCGTCGGCAGTCTCCGCAGCATAGCCAACCAAGAAACAAAAGCAAGGCGTGGTATATGTTCTTTGAACCAAACAACCTTGGACCAGAAGACAGGTGTAGATTTCTGCCTTATGAACTCCCAAGTAGTCTTGGAGGAAAAGAGAGGACCAAAGCTTCCATCTGTTTTGCGCCATAAGTACTGATCATCACCCCTATGAGGCGATGGAACAGGGACAGTTGTCAAGACTATTTGTAGTGTCTCAGATGCTTGAGATCTTGCAGGAGGAAGGAGCCAAGAGCCATTACTTGAAGCCTCTGAGACTGTTGCAGATTTTCTGAGTCCAAGTATTTGAGAGCTGCCATCCCCAAGTACTGAGTTCAATGGGCCCAAAAGCGTCCAAGTATCAAACCAAAAAGAGCAGGTTGTTCCATCATTAACCAAACACCGCATAAAGTCATTGAGAAGAGGTTTCAGATGTATCATACTTCTGACGGTGGAAGAAAGCCTTGAAGAGTCTTTTGTTAGCCAAAAACTTTTCCTGCCAAAGACATTAGTTTTCAGCCAAGCAACCCAAAGAGATCCTGAGTTAGAGAAAAAATTCCAAACTCGTTTCAGCCTGAATATTAGCTGGAAGTCCTCAAGTAATCTTATTCCCACACCACCTTCAGATTTGGGTCTGCATACATCCTTCCAAGCAACTCGCGAGCCAGCTGCCGAGGTAGTTTTGTTTTTCCATAGGAAAGCTGCACATAGAGAGTCTATCTTCGCATAGAAAGCTTTAGGAAGAACAAAGACAGCACTCCAAAAGTTGACCATGCCATAAATAACTGATGCCACCATTCTGATTTTTCCGGCAAATGATAGATATTTGGCTGTCCAAGAGTGAAGTTTCCCTGTTACCTTGTCGATGAAAGGTTGAAGAGTTGCCATTGTTATCCTGGAAGGATTGAGAGGGAAACCTAGGTAGCGCGTTGGGAAGGTGCCTATGGAGAAACCAGAAATATCCGCAAGGACCTGAGCTGCAATGTCGTCATACCCTCCAAAGAAAACATGTGATTTCTGCGGGTTCATACTCAGGCCACTTATCCTCTTGAATTTTTCCATAACAGAGCAAATACCACTTAGTGACCAACGAGAGCCATTAGAGAAGATGAGAAGGTCATCTGCAAATAATAGATGAGTGAGCTTTGGGTTTGAGCACTTCGGATGCGGTCGAATTCTGCCATTGTTCGCAGCTTGAACTAGGAGGTGAGACAGCGCTTCCATGACAAATAGGAAGAGATAAGGTGAGAGAGGGTCTCCCTGCCTTAAACCTTTTTCCCCTGGAAAGAACCCTGCAAGCTCGCCATTTATTGCAACTGAGAACCTCGGGGAGGAGATACATTCATTAATCCAGCATCTGAATAGAGGGGGGAAGTTTTGAGCTTCAAGCAATTTCAGTAAAAAATCCCATGAGACAGTATCAAATGCCTTCTTTATATCAACCTTGAGCATAGAACTTTTCTCACATGTTGTTTTACCATAGTCCCTGATCAACTCAGATGAAAGCAGCACATTCTCGCCTAAGCTTCTACCCTTGAGGAAAGCAGATTGTGAGGGGCTGATGCTGTCTTTAAGGACCTCTTTCAGCCGGTTTGAGATGATCTTAGATATGATCTTATAGATCAAGTTACAACAGCTTATTGGGCGAAAATCACCAAGCTTGCAAGCTTCAGGAACCTTAGGAATCAAGGAAATGACAGTGTTGTTTATGTCCTTAAGTAATTTGCCATTGGTAAAAAATTCTCTCACTGCAGCAATGACATCACTACCAACTATGCTCCATGAAGCCTTGAAGAACTCAACCGAGAAGCCGTCAGGACCAGGACTTTTGCTTAGAGGCATAGTGAAGACCGTCTTTGTGATCTCCTCCGTAGTCACTGACCTTGTAAGCATAGAACATTGATCCTCTGTGCACCTGAAAGTTACCAGATTTTGGAGCTCAGAAGCTGTGCAGGGAGATTCAGCCATGTCGGTGTATCCCAATATGTTTCCAAAGTATGCTGCAGAGTGCGCTTTGATCTCCTCAACTGAGCCAATGAATCTGTTGTCTGCATCTCTGAGAAAGTGGATGTGGTTACTTGCGTTTCGTTGTACCACCGTTTTATGGTAAAAAGCGGTGTCTCTGTCACCCAAGTGATGCCATTTCACTCGTGATTTCTGCCTATAGAATTTTTCCTCAGCTTTGAGTAGCATCTGCCATTTTCCCCTTTCTTCATGCTCAAGACGAGCTGTAGCAGTATCTGGGTTTGATAGGAGTTGGCATTGAAGGGAAGCAACCTTGGAAGCTTGTTCTTTAACTCGCTGAGTGATACCACTGAAATGAGATCGGTTTAGCCCCCTAAGAACCCCCTTCAGCAACTTAAGGGATCTCTGCAGCTTAAATTGATATGTACCTTGAATACTGAGGCAATCCCATGCTTGCTGGACAGACTCCATGAATTTGGGGTGATCAATTATATGGTCAAAAAACTTGAAAGGTTTTACTACCTTGCGGCGTAAAGACGGCATAGACACCAAACAAGGAGCGTGATCGGATTGTTCAGGTTCCAAGAATTCACCAAATGCTTCCGGGAATGACTGAGCCCAATGCTGATTCACAAGAAGATGATCGATCCTCTTAGAGACCGGGTTGTCGTCTTGATTATTGCACCATGAGAAAGGCAAACCTTTAGTTTGTGATTCAAAAAGTTCTGCCTCTTGCATAGCCAGCGTGAAATCATTAATACCAGCTGCATCTACATCAATATCTGGGTAGTTTGAGTGTTGGTCTGTTCGCATGATTTGATTAAAGTCACCAATTACCGCCCATGGGTATCGTGAGACAGGGGTAGAAGCATTCAACATAGCCATCTCGTCCCAGAGTGCACGTCTTTCCTCCACTACGTTATATGCATAGACAAATGTAACAGTAAGATTAATGCTCTCAGGTAAAACAGAGAAACCGCAGGTAACAGCTTGATCTGAAGAGTGATAGACCGTCATGATCACCGAGGGATGCCAAACCACAACAATTCTTGCTGTCCCGTGATGACCTGAGTTCTCAAAAAACTTCCAACCAATTGGAAGAGCACTAGAAATCCGTCTTGAGTTTATTGGTTGTATATGAGTTTCTAAACAAGCACCAAAAAGAGGCCCGTGGTTAATAATCCAATCCTTGACCGATACGTGGCGCCTATTGCTATTTAGTCCCCTTACATTCCACGCAAAAAACATTGTTAAATGTTGGATTAGTTTCTCGTAGCCCTGCGGCTACTCTTCCTGTTTGAAACAAGAAGAAAAGGATTCTTGGCGTCAGACTCCTTCGTCTGGGGATGAGCCGTAGGTGGCCCATTCTCCTCATGATAAACAATTACCGCATCAGCAAGACCCAATTGGCGGTCTAGAGAGATAACAGGAGGAGAAGCAGCTGTAGAAGCATCGTGTTCCAAGAGAGTAGCATGATCCACAGATTTGGATTTTCCAGAAAATACTTCAGCCAAATGGCTATCGTCTCCATCAGTTTTGGTTTGAGCCTCATCAACCGAAGGTAATGAAGGAGTCGTAACTGTCGGAGATACAGATTCAATGGTTGGCTCAGGTAGAAGAGGTTCAGTTCCCGTTGCTGCAACAGCTGGTTGAGGATGTTCCTGATCAGCAGAAGACTTCGGAACGTAGCAATAGCTCTCCTTACGTTGTGATAGCTCTCTGCCAGCACGTCTCTTAGACTTTGACTCCCTGCTTCTCGAGCGTCGAGGAGACCGAGCAGGTGCGAAATGGTCTTTTTGAACTTTGATTTTCAGGAGAGCCAATAAACGTGGACAGTTGGCTACATTGTGTCCATACTTGTCACATTGAGAGCACTTCGACGGTAGCCAAGGGTATGAAACCGAAATTTCCACTTCACGACCATTGGAGAATCCTGTGACTATTTTATTGGGAAGCTCACCAAGCAGATTTATTTTAACCCATAGCTTAGCAACTTCGAAATTCTCCTTTCTCTCTGTTTCAGGAGCTAGGGAAACGGGTTTACCAATGGCCGTTGACAGTCTACTCAGACTTTGTTTATTAAAGAGAAGATAAGGAACACCTCTCATCTCAACTGGCACAACCGCAGTAGTTAGTTGAGGCTCTTCGTGGGAGAAGTCAGAGGACCATGGAGCTACAAACATAGGGCTTCCTGCGATCATCCAAGCCGGCCGGCTTAAAAGAATATCTCTAGTTCGCTCATTTGTGACTTTAAGAACAAAACATCCTTCACCAACTTTATAAACAAAGATACGTGGTCCTGTGCGAGCCCAAATTGCATTCACTACACCAATGATACGTCCCTTTGGAGGAGTATCACCACGAAATCTAGCAAATATGAATTCTTTAAATTCAATTTTTGCTTCCTCAATGTTGTCATCCGGGATAAGCACAAAAGGAGCACCTGAAACATGTGTGGTGGGTGTACCAAGCTCTTCAAGCTGGGCAGATTGTTTAATTATGTTTGTGAGCTTACGAGGAGAAGCTGACAAGTGTACATGAGGAGGAGAAACCTCTGAGATTATGCTCTGATTAGGGAGAGCCTCTACTGGGGAAACCAAGCTGGAGGAAGAGACAGTGTTGGAGGATGGACCTTCCACAACACTAACTGAAGGGCCTGAAGCGGGAACCTTCGAAGAGGGGCTGGAGGCTAATGAATTAACATCAACCGAATCAGAGGGCAAAGTGGGTATCTCTGTTAAGGAAACAGAACCGAGATCTGCAGACGGAGGAGGGGAGACAGATGAAGGACCAGAGAGGCCGCCATCTCCGTGGACAGGCTGCTTGGAAGTTTTCGACGGTGGGCCACAGGAGAGGAGACGAGGAATCCGCGACGAAGGCGCTGAGAAAAGAGAACCAGGATTTTTCTTTTTCTTGACCTTACCCATGACTGAAAAATTGAGTGAGCGAAGAAGAGGGGAGGCTGAGAGTGCTCAGCGGAGGCGTAAGGCCACGGCCGCCGGTGCGTAGGGGGGAAGAACCCTAATCGCGCTTTCAATCTCCCAGAGATTTTTTTTTTTTTTTTTTTTTTTTTTTTTTTTTTTTTTTTTGATAACCGAGTGTCCTAGCACCACCCCCGGAGGGGTGACCTAGACTAGAGACCAAGGCCATTCGAGCACCCGCAGCGGAAATTAATCCTTGGGCTAACGCTCAGTGGGCTCAACACCCAGGCGATGGTCTTGGTCTCGGACGCTGCAGCCCGCATGTGAATACCGCAGTGGCCGGGGTTCGAAGTCGGGTGGCGGTACCTACAGCTGCAGGCCCTTTACCACCAGGCTACGAAGCCCGGTTACGGTTTTATATTTGCTTTGTGCATAAGATAATACGGGAACAATAGAGCGTCGTCCATCATATTTCAAGTTTAGGTTTTAAATTTCCACCAACTTAACTTTTTATAATATCGTATCTTATGATATTTTAGTACCCCTTTAATCTTAATTTAACTTCCATAAGTGATAAAGGTTTTTACTACGTGCAAAAAAGACATAAAATTTGATCCAAACCCAACACCGAGACATATGTCAACAAACATATTACAGAATTTTATTTTTATTGAAAACCTCAACATTTTTCTTTGCCACGCCTCTGACATAAAGATTATGTCAAAACTTTCCAACATCGAGCTACAGGTTGATAGCGTAGAGCTGTAAGTCAGTGTTGAGGGGAAAACTGTCTTTGTATGCATCTGATGGAGCGTGTTGATAGCCAGGGTTATCACCATCTCAGTCAATGTTGCGTTCAGTCAATGTTGCGTATACTCACGTTACTCAATCTATATTATACATTCAAAGTACATAATACGAAAACCATTTCTGGCTATCACCATTAAAAGCCGGAATATATATGTATATCCGATATAATGTAGTGTGACTATTACACGAGTTAAAACAGATTAACTATGTAATATCTGTTATTAAACTGTATATAATGTCAGTCAATTTTGTATATGAAATATTCAAATATTCAAGTATTCTTGGTTTTATGTGAAGCTAAGTGACATTTGAAATCTATGTTAACAAAATGATATTATGGTTATTACAAGTTTAATCTGGAAAACTTGTGTAATATCAGGTTATAAGAGCCACACATAAATATTTCAAAAACTACACCTATTACAAATATAAAACATAAACACATTAACAAGATTTTTCCATTTAAGTTTTTAAAATACACTTGAATTTCATTACTTACAAATACGTCGGTTGACATTTTCATTTCCGGATATTTTTAAAGCACTTTTCATAGTAACTATATAAAACAAGACACACAACTCATTTAAAATATGTTACCCGCTTTTGTCTCCACATTTAATATAATTTTTTATTTTTACAAAATACTGACAATTACTATTATTAAAAGATTTGACAAATGACGAGAAAGATATAAATTTCATTATCTCCTCATTCTCTTAGCATTTGCAAATAATAAAAAGCTATGTCCATCTACCTAATTACGACAATATTTTGTATATACACCAAAATAGGCCTTCTTTTTATTATTAAATTTATTTTTATTTAATTTGAGAAAGTGCTTCGGATATCTAGTATTTATGGTCTAAATAAAAATAAAAAACTTCTTAAAAATATTTCATCTTAACAACAATTAACCAGTGAAAATATTATGGCGTATTGGTCAATGTTTAAATGTTTATATAGCAGGTTTGGTGTCTAGTTCCTAAAAGATGCAATTTTTGTAGATTTAGTATGTAAAACTTATTGGATGTCCCAAAGTGCTAAAGGTAGAACCGTTTGTTGTGCTAGAGAATGTTTTTCAATCAAAAATGTCGTACATGTAGAATCATCCGTCGATACAAGTGCTATGGCGAGTGCTACATCGTGAAACGTTGTTTGTGAAGTAGTCCATCAATATATCACATATATTGCAGGTAGATAATCATCATATTTAATAGAATAGAGATTATATGATAATGTATTTGAGATATGACTAGTGTTAAAAAAAACATCTAAACACAACCGTACATGTTGGTTTACGTCCTACTGTGATTCAGACCCTCAATGAGATATTTATTTGAACTGTAA